>BHFT01041999.1:0-28122 GCA_004320025.1 Laticauda laticaudata | reverse complement strand
TTATCAGAGACATGGTTTCCATCAGACAGCGGCCTAGTGAGGGATTCCAACAGCTACTTTGCCCTGGGAGGTGTCAGTCCTTATTCCTTGCCTATACTTCCAAAGGGACCCATCTCAGAGGATTTTCCCAGGCAACAACAGTTCAGTTGCCCACCTACCCAATCTGCATTGGGGCAAGAATAAGGAAGGAATTTCACAAATCCCTTAGAAACACAGTCACACTTCATTGTCAGAGAAGGAAGGTGAGATCAGGGATCCAACTTTATCAGAGGAGGAGGGCTTGGTCTCTCAATCCCCCACTCAGCAGTTGGTTTTTTTAAAACTTGTTCAAACTGCCCCCTCACAAGTCTTGTCACAGGCCCAAATTAAGTCTGGAAGAGGTGGCTCCCAGAACTCAAGCAGCTCTGCTTCTAGCCATGTGGACTCCCTTTTCTCAAAACCAGTGTGGTGGTCCAATATAGACGGTTCTTCCATCCGCTCTGTTATTTCCTGATTTATGAAGAACAGTATCATCGTACGACTGGCACTTTTACACATGGGCCCTCCTTGGCCAATGCTCTCCTTAGTCCCCTATCTGTGGGATGCCCGGTTGTAGCCTGTTCTCCATTCAGGCCCCACTGAGCCAGAATATGTCTCAAGAGTTGGAGCAGAATCTCAAACGTATCCACCAGGTGGCTGCTTGGCTGTCCGAGCCTCTTACAGCAGCTTTCATTTGTTACGAGCTGGCTCCTACAATGGCTGCACCAGCTGAAAATTTAGAAGTTCCTACAACCAATTCAGGTCACACTCAGATCTGAAAAAAGAGGTTGTTTTGACCTTTTTCACCTCCAGATGAGAGGAGTCAACATTGGATCGTCTGGGTGCTCAGGACGGTGAGGTGCGGTCTCTGGCTAGAGGATCCTCGTCACCCCACCCCAAAGTTTTGATGTGTGCTGTCTACCTTCTTGGGAAATTCCAAACAGCCCCTTATGGAATCAGCTATTCAACATGAAGTATGGACCATAAGGGGCCATTAAAGCTGGTTCTTGTGGATCAACGAGTGCTAGGGCTTCCTTTGGCCAGCGCGCTCTTTGTGATCCCAAAGCCCTCGGGGTGCCGGGGAGCAAGCCATTCTCAACTCTCAAGTTTTTGAACATCATCATAATTTTAGTTTTCTAAATTCTGTCTTAAGGATGCTCTTTAAGAATTACCAGTACATGTGAATATCAAATTTTGCTCCATATATACACCACATAATGGCATGAGCCTAATTTCCTTTACCATGCAGACGGAAACGTCTCCTTTATGAATTCACAAGAAGTCACAAAGTGATGAATATGCAAGAATTACTATCTTAAAAGGAAGCACAGATATAGGTTCAACTTTCCAGGTTACTATGTGGAATGAAGCAGAATACAGGCATTTTAAGATGCAGACTTTGCATTTCAAACCTACGAGAGTGGTTTGGGAGGCGATCTCTCTCTTCCATAGACCCACGGAGGCATACCTCCATTTCCCATCTGGCCCAAACACCGCCAGTTTCTTCATTTCTGTTACGCAAACACATTTCAATTACCAGCTCTTTCTATTCGGCTCTCATCGGCCCCAGGGTCTTCACAAGGTCTTGGGCAGGCGTTTGGCAACTTCACTTGGGCTTCTGTGAGAGCCCCAATGTTACCTGTACGAACTTGAAACTAGTCAGGCGTCGACCCACTCTGCCCATTCAACCTACAGACCACGTGGTTCCTACAAGACCACGTTTTCTATCACTTCAAGAAAAGCCATCTTTCTCCAACGACCAGGACTACTTTCATGTTGGCGCGATCATTAGATATGTTCTCTCTGCTGAGGTCTTTCTCTCCCTGGGATTGTGTGGAGAGCCACTCACAAGATCTCCTTCAGATTCGGGGAGGCTGAGGGAATCGCACAGGACCACTACCTGCCGCTTTAAAATAGACGCGTGGCCACAGGACCCAGCCTAGCCACCAGTCCTGTTGTCTCATCTGTCCAAACTCAGGGAAAATGATTTCCGCAATTTTAGCCATTGTCTCTCATGAGCTCGGCTCCATGCTGAGGCTCTTCAGTGGTTCCTGCTACGCATGCTTTGCAACAGCAGGGAACTACCACACTTCCATCAGGGTCAGGTTCCATCTCAGATTCTTTTCTCCTTTCAGATAGTGGCAATCTCTGACTGTGCTGGAGGGACATCCATTCAAGAAATAAAGACCTGAGACAGGATAATCCTGCCGTCACCACAGATGCCAGTCTTCAGGTTTGGAGGCCCATCTAGTCAAGCTTAGATAGCCCAGGGGAGTTCGTGGTCTGAGTCAGGTGAGTTCGAGGCACTAGACAGGGCCTTGCACCCAATATAATTGGCCATTACTGGAAGTCCATCTCCTAGCCCTTGAAGCTTTTTTGGAAAAGAGAGATTGCGCATGAGTGATTGCCACGTCGTCCTGATCACTGACAGACATTGTTCAGCCTTGCAAAGGCACAATAAGTCAACAGGATGGGAGCAGGGACCAGGTTCCAGTGGGCCTTTGCTGACCGGGAAGCTCTAGAACTGCCTCATGAGGCTCAAGGCTGGCGGTGGAGAGGACTTTGCCGGACCACATTCTCGGTGGCCGCAACATTTCCAGCTGACTGGTTGAGTTGATTCAGAGTCAGATTCAGTCGGATTGGAGTCTCCATCCGTTTCTTGTTTGGATCACCGCAGTAGACCTCTTGGCCACCCCTCAAAATGCTCAGGTTAAGCAGATCTTTACCAGATTTTCCGACCCAGGGGTCGAGAGGACAAATGCACTTCGAGGCAAAATGGCCTCCAGGTCTCCTCCATGGGACTATCCTATCAATCCCGGCAGTCATTTGGAAAAGATGTTCGAGGAAAAGATGGAAGCTCATATTCCGGCACCCCATGGCCCAGTGAGACCCGTGGTTTGCGATCTGGGTTGAATTGTCTGTAGCTGAGTTCATGGGGATTCCCGGCCAACAGGATCTTCCCTCCATAAAAGAGCCTTATTCCCACCCAGACCCTCAGTGGTTCTACTTACTGTTTGGCCTTGAGCTGGCAATCTGTGAGGGATTCTAATCCCTCTATCACCCTGACAGGGTGATAAGAGGCCATCCAGGCTACTCTCGGCCTTTTCTACTACCTCGCATCTTACAATGCTACCTGGTGGGTCATTTTTGCACTTGGTGTTTGAAAAGGCAGCCCTTGGACCCACTTTGCTTCTGTTGCAGATGTTTTAGTATACCTTCAGCATCAGGCTTAGAGCGGAGAGTTGGCTCCTAACACCCTCTGCCATCACGTAGGCGGGGCTCTGTTCATCTAGCTATTGTCCTGGGACAATTATTTGTACTCTATTTCATCATCCCTCATTTTGAAGGTTTTTTTGAAAAGGGTCTTCTAATCTTCGCCCCCCCTGTATTTCACGTATCCCACCTTGTACTCCGAGTTTTGCAGGTCCTTATGGGACCCCCATTGAATTTCTGTAAATTTGTATCAACTTCAAATTCAGACCATCTATGTAGCCATTACTTCGGCCAGAAAGGAGTGTCGGAACTTGTGGGTACTCTCGGTCAGACAGGATCCTTGCTTTATCCATGAGGAACAGAGTAGGTTTCTAAGGTCTAGATCACTACGTTCATTCCCAAAGTGGAATTCTTGGTTTCATTGGCGCACAGACATAGCGTTATCGATTTCTGCACCCCACAGGCCCCCATGAGTTGGAGCACGAAGTGGCATCATGCTTGGATGGTAAGATGAACTCTCTGCCATCTACATCAAACGTACTGCGGGTTTTCGGAAGTCAAGGCACATGTTTTGTATCTTTTAGCATCTTAACCCTTTTAGGAAACAAGCTCGCATCTTTACCATGGTAGTTAGATCAGAACATGTTATCTCATGTATCTCCAAGGCCTACCAGATTTTGTCCCTGCCGGTGCCCAAGAACCTAACAGCCGATTCCACTAGAAGTGCTGTGACTTCTGCCGCCTGGACTACCCAGGCAATCCTTGAGAAAATCTGCAGGGCAGCTACCTGAGTGTCTCCTTCGCCATTTATATGGTACTATTGCCTGGATTCCTTTGCCTCGGCTGATGCTGCTTTTGGATGAAGGGTACTTCAGAAGGTTGTACAACAGTCGGAGTGAATGGACCAGACAATGGCCCTCCCATGGACATGCAGGCTTTGGTATGTCCCGTTCATGAACTTTTAGCACAGCATAGATGAGACTAGGCATTGATGTAATTACCTGAGAATGCCCTTTCTATCTACACTGCAAGAGAGTCCACCCTTGTGCGTCTGGTCTTGATGGCGTGTGTGTGAATTAATTTTTTTTATCTTCCAGAGACATGTTACGTCTGTCAAGAAACTTCGCCTAAAAGCTGGGGAGCCAGCTAGGGGCTGGCTTTTTATATAGTGGCAGACTCAGCTCTATGACATCAGAGGGAAGAGTTATATCCCATTCCTGGACTCTTTTGCAGCGTAGATAGAAAGGCATTCTCAGGTAATTACACCAACACCCAATTTATATCCGTGTACAGATTTCATTTGTTTTATTATAAAATTTAACTATAAAATTTAAATATTGGTATTATATACAAAGATCCTATAAAGCTGAAATTCATTGGCTATTTTGTCACCATGCAAAAATGAGTTGCAAACCTGAATATTATTAAGTGTTCATAGCTGCTGGATAGATATTATCCTGTAAATAAGTCCTGGACCAGTCTCACTATTAATGATATGAAGTATGGTATCTTCTTCTCCAAACCCTTATTTTGACCTTTCTTTTTCTCTCTCTCACAAATGCATATTTTTCCATTTCATTTTTTAAACAGATTCAAACTGTATAACAATCTTCCAGACATTCTTACTATACTATAAGCAAGCAAGCAAACTAATATCATGGCTTATTTAAAACAGAGCTTATCAGGGCTGAATCTTGTAATCTAATTTCTGTGCCAGTGTTCAACCATAATCTATGGGATATTAATGCATTAAATCAGTTTTTCTTGCTAAAGTAGTAGTTCTCTCAGTATCTTAAAACTTACGTTGGTATGGCATGGTTATATGCCACAGGAATTGAGAAATAGAAAACAATGCGTAGATTTTTATAGGACATAATGTATTTTCTAGGTAATGTTATTTCAACACATTTTACTTCCTTGAACAATTGAAGATTTTTACAATATCTAGAATCTATGGAAAGCTTGGTGATGCTGCTTGGTGATGTTGCTTTTAAAAACATATTAAAATCTAAAAATATGCTTTCTATACCAAATGTCTTGTCCCTACTTAAGGGGTTTAAGTGGCATTATTTCTAGAATATGTCCACTAAAACAAATGTTAGACTTTTTTTTAAAGATACAGGCTCCTTATATTAAAATAGTGAAAAGACAAGTTACACGAGGGAAATAGAACCTTGAAAACCAGAACAATTTTAGAAGAACAAAGGGGGGAAAAGAGAGCTTCCCAAGATATGTATGGAAATGATGGAGTTAAATTTGATTGATATATGGAGAAGATTACATCCCGAGAAAAAACAATTTACATTCTATTCAAATCCTCATCAAATATGGACCCGAACTGATATAGCATGGATGAATGGGGAAAAATAGCAAATGAGATAAAGGGGATTGAAATTTTACCTGATGAATGGGCACATCACAATCCNAGGAATTAAATTATTTTTTAAAGGAAAATGATAATAGAGTAACTACGAAACAAAACATTTGGGATACAATAAAGGCAGTTATCAGAGGTATAACAATCTCTTATAATGCCAAGAAGAATAAGGAAAAATATGCCCAGCAAAATAAATTACAACAAAAAATTAAGGAACTAGAAACTCAATTACAGAGTACCCCAAAGGATTCAAAATTGCAAAATCAGATAATGATAGCTAAATATAAATTGAATTTAATTGAACAAGAGAAAATGATTATAAATTTGAATTTGACCAGGCAAACTTATTTCAAGCATGCTAATAAGCCAGGAAGATGGCTATCTTATAAATTTAAAAAAAGGAAAGAAAAGAGATTGATATATCAGCTAATAGGTGGCAAAGGGGATATACAGCAGGAGATAGAACAGAAAAAAGAAATAGCTCGTAAGTATTTTGAAGATCTATATAAAAAGGAAGACATTAATGAGGATAGAATAAGAAACTATGTAGAGGAAGTGAAGGATAATGCAATTGGGGAATAAATGGTAGAACTATTAAACAAAGACATTACTTGGTTGGAATTGAAATCAGCAATAGAGAACCAGAAAAACAACAAAGTTTTTAATGATGTTTTATTGGCAGCCAAGATGCCGGACTCATGGAGGGAGGCACTGATTTCGCTGATCCAGAAGGAGGATTCGGATTCCCGATATATAAACAATTCTAGGCCGATTTCATTGTGAAACACTGACTACAAAATATTTACTTCTATTTTAGCAAACAGACTGAAAAGAATGCTAAATGCCCACATACATGAAGACCAAAATGGATTTCTCCCGACCAGAAAAATCAGGAATAATTTAAGAACAGTACTAGATGTCTTAGTATTTTATGAAGCCCACCCCGAAAAACAAATCGCCCTCATGTTTTTGGACACAGAGAAGGCCTTCGACAATTTAAATTGGCAATTTTTAATCCAAAAAAATTATAACATGAATCTAGGCACCAAATTTGAAAATATTATAACAACTATTTATGATACACAACAAGCTAATATTATAATAAATCTGGAATATACTCACCCAATAAAAACAGAAAAAGGAGTCAGACAGGGCTGTCCACTCTCAGCCTTGCTCTTCATACTAGCATTAGAAACATTAATGCGAATCAGACAGAGCCCAGAGATAAAAGGATTAAAGGTTAAGAAACAAGAATATAAGTTGCAAGCGTTCACGGACGATATGATTTTTTTCATTGAGGAACTAATAGAAAGAGGACAAAAATTGATGAATGAATTAGAACAATTTGGTGTAGTAGCAGGACTCAAAATTAATAGGAAAAAAAATAAATTAATCACTAAAAATTTAACAGAAAAACAGAAAATAGAGTTAGAAGAAGTTATGGGAGTAGAGGTGACAAAGAAAGTGAAATACTTAGGAATATGGTTGACAGCACATTGTAAGACACTTCAGGTAGCTGTTCAGCAATGATGCCGGCTTTCATGAAAGCTTGGACAACAGTTAAAGCCCAGGCATTCACATATGGTGGCATAACTTGCCCGGCGCTGCCTCCCAGTCTTAGTAAAGGTGTGTTCGCCGTCTGTCATCCATCGTTCCCACGCCACTCGCAACTTCACTTTGAGCGCCCTGTTTAGACCAAGGTCCAGTGGTTGGAGTTCTTTTGTTAATCCTCCTGGAATGATGGCAAGCTCCGAATTCATTTGCTTTACTTGTTTTTTCACAGTAGCAGTGAGATGGGCGCGCATGGAGTCACAGATCAACAGGGACGGTGATGACGATTTCAAAGGTTCGAAAAGACCTTTAGTGAGAGCGACAAGGACCTTGTTAAGGTCCCAGGAGGGATAACGGGGCACTGCTGGAGGGCGTAAGTTGGTGGCTCCTCGAAGGAAAGATCTTATGTGTGGGTGATGTGAAAGGAGAACTGAGACCCGTTGTGATTCGAGAACTCGATGCCAAGCCGCCACCTGCCTTCTTTTAACGTATTAGGTGACACCCTTATCAAGTCCTCTGTAAAAACTCTAGAACCCTGGGCGAACGAGGGAGGGGCAGCAAGAGCGAGTTTTGTAATTCTCCGCCCTTGAGATGGGTACCTGAAAAAGAAGTCTCTTGGGAGTGAGTGTGTGAGAGGGGAAGCAAATATGGTCTAACCACTCAGCTGAACCAAATGACCATGTCGCTTTCTGGAACAGGGGATGGGTGGAGGTGCCACCCGACTGACATCTACTTGTGGCCCTGCTTTAGCCAAGTCTGCTGTGGTATTCGACAGACCCGACAATGTGTTCTGCTTTGGATGGGAAAGTATGTTGTTCTCCACCCAAGTGACGAGGCGCTCCGCTTCTCCAACATAGCTGAGCTTCGATTGGCTGTGCCCCCCTGCTTGTTATGTTGAGCTTATGGCTTGTTTACATTGTCTGTCAGTATCAGTACGTGCTGACCAGCGTACCTGGGGGAAGAAATTCAAAAGGCAAAGAGTACTGCGCGAGAGGTTCCAGCCAGTTTATTACTGCAATGGACTGTATGCTATGCTCGGACCATCAGCTTGGGTTGTGAGTTGACTGTACGGAGCTCCCCAGTCCCGAACAGACTGGCATCTTGTGGTTGCAGGTGCAGCCTTTGTGGTTCCATTGAAGAGACAGCGTCTGTTGATTAACCAGGTTTTGGCACCACACAGAGGAGAGACTTGAAGAACCTTTGGGTGGACCCTGAACTTTGTGTTGGAGTTCTTTCGCGCCGGGATCGCGGTACGGTAGCTAGAGAACCACTGTAGGGATTCTAGTGTGAAGGCGAGCCCAAGGAATAATAGAAATACATGAGAATCTATTTTGCCCAAACAATTTGGATAAGTTCCATCAGGCCACCCTTTAAGCCGCCCTGATCTTCTCACCAATTTGTTGAATGCCTAGTTAGTCTATCGTGGTGACAGATATAACTTTGCCTTCCTACTGTATCTATGACCACCCCTAAATTGGATTTAGGTCCGACGTCGATGGTGTTAAATTGATTCTTCTGTTTCAAATTTATTTAAAGAAGCCAAGTGCTCTTGTAGTGATAGTAATGTGTTCTGAGTGTCTATGACTGCCCTGATGGGCGAGGAGATTAAAATCAAAATATCTATCAATGGATAACACTGGAGGCCCGTACCGGAAATGTCCTGAGGTGGGAGCTAGCACTGCAGGACCTGTGTGAAAGTCCTGGGGCAGAGGTCCAATCCAAAATGGAGAGGGCAACACTATTCATAAGAGGTGGTTATTGTAGCAAAATATCAGAAACCTATAATGGGAGGGCCGAATATCAATTGTGCAGGGTACGAGCTTGTCAAGACTATGGACGTATGAAGCACGTCCTCTGCTTGAGCACCTGGCATACTTGAATGGAGGGTATGCGATTTAAATTTGCGAGGTACTAAGAAAATGGTTGGGACGGTGTTCAAATCTAGTATCGCTCTCCACCCCCCCTTTTTGGGAGGGGCACAACGAAAAGATGTGAATTAAACCCTGTTCGCCCTTTGTTGGCGTGGGTCCAACTACTGTTTGGGATGCTCGTATATCCAGTACGGTGTTGGGGTAGCGGAATCATGAGATTACGCTTGACCGGGTCCCTGGAAAGAGGATTATAGACATGAAGGAATTCTGGGGGGTAGTGAGATCTAAAACTTCCAGACGCGAGGTCCAAATCTACACCATGATCTCTGGACCCGGCGTCAGAGTCGTACAGAATGAGTCCCATTGGGTCCAGCGAATAACTAAGACGTACCGCAGCATATGAGGAATAGGGTACCTGAGTTTATCTGTGATCCGCCGGAAAGGACCGTCTGTTCCCTGAAAAGGATCTTTTGGATTGACCAACCCACTTTCTACTTTCTATCCAACTGAGTCGGCCTATCTGGTTGTTTTGTCCTGGTCTAACTCGCTGCGGTCTCTGGTATCTGGAAGAGAAGGATCGCCTGATAGAATAGATCGGAGAGATCCCCTCACGAAAGAGACCTGGGGGCTTCTGAAATTCTGACTCCGAAAAAGGGAAGGGATGGGAGGATGATTTCGCCCGAGCTTGATTTGTATTCGGAAGGGTCGGCTTGCCAATGTCTTAACGAACCATAACAAGCAACGCGCTGTGATATGGGACAGGTTAAATGGCAACCTTGCTGAAATTTAACGGCGTTGAATAGGTCAGCATGGCAGAGGAATTCGAGGCAGGCTGCCGTGAAGTTTACAGTGATGTCTTCGTGCATCCTGATAAGTCTAAAAGAACGGACACGATGTTTTTTCAAAAGAGACACAAGCATCTAAGAGATGACGCGCGTGTAAGGAGCGCCGGGCCGTGGCTGATCTGATTGCGCCCACACGATCGACTGTAGTGGAGCTCTGTGCAGAGGGCTAGCTCGGGCACCGTTTTTCCTACCGGCTTTAAGGCACTCCAGTTGCCTACACGACTGGAAATAGAGAGCGGGACGCTAATGCCACTATGGCTTTGCATCATATCACTCGTGAGAGTCTCCAGGTGAACTTATTTGAGAGAAATTCCTACTTCTCTGCGTTCGCAGTGGGGGAGGTTGTACCTGCTGCATAGCCCACTGCTTCCTTGCACTAGGCTCTGAGAAGAATATGGCTGGGACTGCGAATTACCTCTGGCATTCAACTACACGGTTGAAGGATCATGGTTCCTCTGGATCCCTTCCCCTGAAGGAGTGCAAGGTGTGTCAGTGAGGTTTTGCTGTCTTAGGCACTGCCAATGTTGTTCCGACCTGGTACAGTTACCTCAGTTGGTGTGGGCGCGCTCTGGTCAGTAGCTAATGAGGGTTCAAGGTCAGGACATTGCGCGTGTTGAGAGGCCCCCACTGCAATCTCTGCGAATAGCACTCTCCATCCAGGCTTTTGCAATCCTTCTGGAACCTCCGCATGAAGCTGATCACCCTGGCGAAAACAGCAGCTGTCCAGAGTTCTAATGTGGCTTCAGTGGCCCCTGTTGGTTGGTGTTTCGCCAGACATATGGGCCTGTTGAGTCCTTGTGGAGGTTAAGCTGCACCTGAATGAATGGGAGAGATCTAGAGGAGGCGTAGAGTGTGAAGAACTGACAGACTAGAGAGGGGAGGCACACTGAGATTAACAGCGTGGAACCCTCGAGAATGCCTGTCTATGTTGCTTTTGTAAGGCCTTATGGCGTCCGCCTGTTCTGAGGCTTTAGGAATTTCCACTGTTGTTTAGATTTGGGCTTTTGCCTTTCAAAGCAAGGTGCCTGGAAGGTGCTACCATCTGCATTTTATTAAAATGAGACTAACAGTAAATTTGAATAATAATCTGTGTACAAGGCAGTTGGCACGCCCAGGCTGCCGATCTGAAGTCGAAAAACGGGTTTCCCCTGATAAAGTTCTTAATTGCCTCCCTTTTATTTTATTCTTTTTGTTTTACTGAGTGCTCCTATATACATATAGATTAGTCGTATTCTCAGGTAATTAATATTGTTGGGATAATTAAAAATATTATATCTAGTTAAATGTATTCTGTTACCATGAGTGATTATTAGAGTGTTAATAATTATTATAACATTGTATTGCTATAATTGCTTGAAGCTCCTATTGAAAGTGATATTTGTATATTCCAATATTATATAATATGTTAACAACCAATATTAGATGAGTAGTCCAATTAGCAAATAGCCGAACGCGCTAAGGCCCAGATTGATGATTATAAGGGCCTCAAGCAGCTTTACCCTGCAACAGGCGGACAAACTGGCCTAGGTGCTGCTGCTGTGCACTGAAGAAATAAGGCTGAGGGTTTAGGCCAACAATTTTAAAAGCAAATTAATATCCTTGAGTACACGGTAGCAAAACGAGGTAAGACAGCTTCTCAGAATGCCTGAAGGGATTCTGTTGCTTTGAGCAAAAATACATCACACAGCTTACAAAGGATAAATAGGGCGCGCAGCCACGAGGTGGGCCTCAAGATGGCACTCCAACAGGTAAAGTCATTCTTCGCGCGCATTCTCAGGCCAGGCAGCATTCCTTGCTTTGCAAACAAAACCAGAGCTCAAACGAAACCTGAGCTCTCAAATAACAGAACTGAGAAAAGAAAGGGGAATTAATCCTAGATTGCACTTTCCCACTGAAAGCAAATGGGGTTCGGGGGGGGGTAAGGGTGATGACGACTTTTAAAATGAATAGGTCGAGCCTCTAGCAAGCAAACGAGAATAAAGGACACAGCTGGTAATCAAACTGGCAGTGGGTAAGAAAATCTTTGGGCTGTGGGGAGGTAGAGCAGAGGCAGCTCACAAAAGCCTCACACCACCTTTGTTTTTTGGGGGGCGGGCGCAAACAGGCGCTTCCTTTAGACTCGGGTCTTATTCCAGACTAGTATAGTACTATGAAAGGCTAAGGACAAAGAGAAAAAGGCTAAAGGAATATACTGGAATGTAATCAAACACGTCTGCTAATATTCTCCTGTTTCAGTCCAAGGAAGTATCCAAACAATTGATTCTGTCTTGCAGCGAGGCTGAGCAAAAAACTAGGGGAAACGTGGAGGAGTGCCCACCGTGGATGGCAGAGGAGCGTTCCACAAATCAAGCTGCAGGCCTTGTGAATAGCGGAGACTAAGCACTCCCACTATTGGATGCTCTGAAGCAGGCTCATAGGAGAACAGATAAGATAAAAATCGGTAGCATAATAAAAGAAAACGTCGCCTCTAAACCATGTGTTAGCAGGATGGCCACCTTCCTCGTCGAGCATTAAGGCAAAGATGCACCCCAATATGAGTCCGAATGCTGGAAATGCAAAACAAAAAAGAATGGAACTATAATCTGCCATATGTTGGGTAGGACGCGCTGTAATAGAAGCCAAAAATATTGGCAGAAAATGCAGAAAATTAAAATTTGGTTAGAAGAAATGACAAAAGAGCAGATTGAATATAAACCAGAGTCCTTTCTGTTGGGATCTTTGACAAACAAATATCAAAAAAAAGCGAAATACACAACAATACACATTTTGACGGCGGCCAGATTAGCCTCTGCTCAATGTTGGAAGCAGCCTCAGGTTTCATCAGAGGAAATGATCATTGAAAAAATCTCAAGCTGTGCAGAAATGGACAAACTAACTTTGGCACTAAAAAATAAAGATATCTCAATATACCACAATAGCTGGAATTGCTGGTACAAATGGATAAACCAAAGATAGATTTTACACTATAAGGCAAAAGAGGACAGGGTAAACCCATAGCAGTGATATACAGATATATGCAAAGATAAGGTGTGTGTATATGACATAATTTAAAGGTGTTTTGTTTTTTTTAAAAGAGATCTTACAAACTGTTGAAGATGAGAATGTTCTTAACTGCTTTCTATCTTTTCTTTCTAATTTCTTTTCCTTCTGTTTTTTCTTTTTTTCATTTGTGTATGTGTTGTTGGTTTCTTTTAATTGTAAAATTAATAAAGTTTATTTACAAAAAAATAAAAAAATAAAATGGCACTTGCGGCTTCACGCCAAAGAAATGATCCAAAGGCAATTGCAAAGAAATGCCTGTTTAATGATTAGCCTGCTTTTCCAACATCAGCCAGACAAGGGAGACGTAAACCCAGGGAGAACGAAATGGGAAGGTACTGCCCCAGTCCCCAAAAAGGAAAAACCAGTTGGCGCCTGTGATATTTAGGCATGAACTTGAGCCAGCCATTGAAAAAGGTGGGAAGCCAGAATCTCCACTGCTAATGTCTGAGAAGCCTAACGAGCCACTGCTTCTGAGGCTCTAACTTGTGAGTTAAATGCTCCTGTCAGACGAAATGGCAAGGCGAACTGAGCCGCGGCTGCAAGCGCTGAGCTATGATCACAGAGAAGACAATCGGAAAGTTAGATAAGGTAATTGCCTAAGGCGGTCGCCTCAGGCCACCTGCGGAGTGGCAGGATCCGCAAGTTACAAAGAAACTGTTTTTAAACTGATCGAGGCAACCTAATAGAGGCACAAACCTAAAAAAAGCCAAATTAAATGGGGAAGATTTTTACAAGCCGAAACAACGGAAGAGCAAACCTGAATTTGAATAACTGAATCAGAAAAAAACGTTCCAGTCAAGGAGTGCACAACCTCTTACCACGAAGGCTGAGCTAAAACTGGGGGACGCTGGGGAGGTGTCTGTATTAATGGATTTAAATCAAATTCCCAATTCATGTATTCTCCAAATAAGCTTCAAAATTAATTGGTTGGGATTACATAAAGTTTATTTTTATATTAAGTGTTGGTACAAAATGTTGATTGTTCATTCAATACACCTATTACACCAGAGAGTTTATAGCTACATATAAGTGTTTTTTTGTGTGTGTGTGTGTGTGTTTCTGTCTATCTGTGTATCTGCATGCATGAAACACCAAGCAAATACCAAAGATTCCTAGCTAGCTGTTTGCAAAACACATTATCTTGTAGAGTTAGCTCTGTTTCAATTCAGTTGTAAATTAAATTGCTAATTAATCATAAAACAGTTGAATTAATTTTAAAAATCCAACTTTCGGTGAATTGCCACATTGGAGTTATTGGCTTAAATACTTACTAAAAAAAATCAATATTCCTAAACGATGATCCAAACCTGCTTTACAGTAACAGACTTGTTTGGAAGTAACAAGTGAGAAGTATACTTAACAACATATTAAATATTCAAATTCAAATTCATATACCTTTTCTGATTGTTAGATGGGACATATCCAGGCTGAACCACTTACATTTTTTAAAAAATAAAGTTTATGGATCTTGAAACAGTTTGGAAATAAAGAAAGTATTTTCCAAGCCATCCTTTTTTTTTTAACAGAAAGATTTTTGGAAAGATGTATAAGTCAGGAAGATTGGGGGCCCTGCCAATTTGAAGTTCCTCTTCATAAGAAGTTCTTGGAGGTGGGCCAGCGGGTGAAGGTCCTCAGAGGTGTAGAGAGAAAGTCCAGAATGAGGCCGAATCGCACAGTCTTTAGGACCCAAGAGTTGGAGGTGATATTCTCCCATCGGTCCACAAATAGAGCCAGCCAGACGCAGATGGAAAGAGGTGTTCAGCAGTTATCTGGAGCGGTGAAAGTGACAGCCTCCCAAGCCATGATGCTTAGATTGGAACTGTTGCCTAGCCCTATCCCAAAACCCTGACCTGTCTGGTGGCCGATCAGATCTTGGCTGATAAGATCTTTAGAATTGTGAAAATTCCTGTCCTGTCACTGTCGTACGAAAGGGCTGCCTACAGGGATAAGGGGAGGCCCTCCTTTTTTGCTCTCCTGACTGTGCTTTTTCTTGTTTTCAACCAGGAAGGGATTCAAGGCATCTCCAAACAGAGAAGTACCCAAGTATGGAGCAGAGGCAAGCCTCCATTTTGTTCCAGTGTCTGCCTGCCATTGCCAAAGCCACAGCAAGCGGTCAGAAATAACGTTGGAGGCTAGTGCCCTGGAGGAAAAACGAGCTGCATGCAAGGATGAATCAGCCGCGAATTCAGCGGCCACCACCAGTTTGTTATCATCCTGGTGCATCCAAATTTGCTCCGAAAACTCTGGGCTATAATTGTTGAAGCCAGAGAAGGAACATTCTGGTGAAAAAAAATGTGGCTGCTGCTGCTTTAACAGCCCATGCATTGGCCAGGTATATCCTACAAAAGTTTAGTTCCGCCTTCCTATCCTCGGTCTTAAGGGCCTCCGCTATGTCTCCAGATACAGCGGAAGGAGAGACCAAGGAGGCCAATAGCTCATCTAATGTGGGCAATTGAAGCGCCTCTGCAAGGAGGGGAGCCATATTAAAAAAAATGTTGTTACCCCCAGGATGGGAAAGGTGCCTGGCGACAACCATTCTCTCTGGATGTCAGTTTGGGGCAAGATATGTCCTGCTATATGGAGTGGATTCAGAGAACACCTTACTATTCAGGCCCTGGTTGTCAGTTGGCACTGCTGGAGAACAAGGCTCTGGGCCTCTCTGGGCCTATCTGGATCGTGGTTCTGGCATTGTATAATAGAGATGTAAAGAGTGCTGGGCTGAATAGCCCAGTAAAGGGGGGAGGGTCAGGAATCAAGTCCTTATCCTCTGAGAACCCTTGTTCTCTTTGATCTTCCTCCTCCAGCACAGATGCCCTACTCCTAATAGAGTGGGCAGGAGATTCTGCCCTCTGTGCCTAAGAGCCTCCATAGGAACCTGATATTGCATGATTTGCAATGGAGGTTCAGATGCTAAGGAAGGATGGTTCTTCGTCTGCAGGGTAGAGGCCACCCCATGTGAAATGGCCTGGGATATAAGGGCCTTAATTTCCTCACATAACTCTGGTCCTAAAGTGTCTGCGGAGCGGAGCCCCACTGCAGTAGGGATAAAAGTGACCTCTGGAACCCTGGTTCTCTCCCTCATCTGTGGTTCTGCAGGATCAGGGACCATACAGGCAAAGGGAAATAATTCTGTTTGAATTTCCCCTGCTGAGGGAAGATAAACCTGCTCTCTAACTGCCGCTGGTGACCATGCTCTTTGCATTGCAGGCAAGACTTGCAGCAATGGCTGCTGAGAGCAGGAAATGTTAGCCTCTGGCTGGGTGGAAGGGAAATACCTGTCCTGCACAGCTTGCTTCTCAGCTCTGGAAAACTGCTTTTTGAGGGCTTTTTGTCCTCTGCTTGCATCCCTTTCTTCTCTCCTGGTAGGTTTTCTGGAATAAATGGCTTTTGCCCTTATTTTGTCTGCTGAATCCTTGCTTGCGGATCTAGCCTTTCTGGAGGATTTTTTAGCATGCTTGGGCTTCACACTATCTGCTGAGCGATCAGCCATTGTGTAGCTTGAGCCCTGAGACTGCCCTGGGAGGAGAGGCTAATGCTCAATCCTCCAAATCTTCTGAAGCAGTCTTCAGACCAGGTCTTCTCCCTTGGGATGTGGCAGTGGTGGCAAGACCAATCTCCTGGGGTAGCCTGCACAACTCACCATGCAGTCATTATCAAGATGGCGGCCACTAGCACCAACAATCAGCTTTGGGGCGGTAATGGCTGCTCCAGACTTACCTGGGTAAGCCTGGGCGTGCAATCAGCATGCAGTTAGTTTTGGTGACTGTGGCTCTTTAACACCCCCCCCCAAGGGGTGGGAATTGTGGAAAGAGCTGTTCCCTCGATGCCTGGGCTGCTGGGCCGTTATTGATGATTTGGGGGAAGCTGCGCAATAACGGGGCAAAGAACAGGCTGAATTAGATCCAATTGCTGGCTATCCTCCTTTTTTCAAACCTTTTGGAGAATCCACACACTAGAAGAATGCTGCATTGCAATAAAACCGGAGCCAACTTTTGCCACGACTCTATTGCGCCAAAGTCTTAACTGGGGACTTCCTGGCCCGAGAGGAAGAGGCGTGGCAAAGATTGATGACTCAGTCTCTGGGCAGAAAGGCAGATTCAACCCATGCGTGTGGATTCTCCAATAGGCATGCTGGAGAACAACCACAGACAATAATCAGTCTAGCAGTTCTAGTCCAAAATATCTAGCAATGGATAGTTTGCCTACCTTTCATTAAAGCATCAGCATCAGCCATAGATTAAGCACTTCAAAACATTCGTCTTCCCCAATGCAAACCACCTGAGAACACATACTTTCCAAACAGAGGGGTGTGGTGGTGTTGTTTTGTGTGTGTAAAATCAGTTTGTAGGCAAAACTTGCATTTTGGATTAAGAAGATTAAGAAGATTAGATAAAAAAGCTAATAATAAATGAGCAAAGACTCACCCCTGTAGCCATGATACAGAATTGCAACATAACTGCTCTCATGCTGTAAATTTAGCTTACAAGAAAGGCTACAGCACAAAGTAAACATTGGCTATAACATTAGCACAAAGTTAAAAGGGGTAAAATTACAGCTTCTGTTGAGGTTTAGCAGAGGAAATCTATATCAAATCCAGCTTTTTTTCCAGTTTTCAAATATTAAGGGATCAACTTTTATCCTTCACTTTTTGGTCAGGAATGTGGCACATCTCAACACACCATTTCGATATAATTGTCATGTTGGTTATTTCTAGTTAACTTATGGTCAAAAAAACTATGGTTGCTTTTTTTACTTCGGGATTTTTCCTTTTCCTTTGGGACATACCGTATATACTCGCATATAAGCCGACTTTAGAACGCTTTTTTTTCCCCAAATTTGGGGGTCGGCTTATATAAATCTGCTGCCCGACTTTCGCGCAATGAAGAGCCAAGACTCCAATCGCCTTCGTGGGTAGCGCGCTTCATGCGATGAGAGCCAAGACTCTCATCGCTTGCGCAGGGCAGCGGCTTCGCGCGATGAGAGCCAAGACTCTCATCGCGTGAAGCCGCTACCCGCGAACGCGCGATGAGTTGTCTTGGTGTTCATTGCTGAAGCCACTGGCCCGCGAAGCGAATGAGAGTCTTGGCTCTCGATCGCGGACAGTCGGGCGCCAGATTTATTCGCGTATAAGCCACCCCCAAAATTTGGGGAAAAAAAAAAGGCGTTCACCATGGTATTTTGGGGTCGGCTTCATATGCGAGTTTTTTCAAAAATCCTCATTTTGGGGCAGTTTTTAAAGGGTTGGCTTATATGCGAGATCAGCTTATATGTGAGTATATATGGTAGATAATTGATATGAAGCTTGATTGCAAAAAAACAGGGATTAAAGCAACACATTTTTCATATTATCAAGACTCCTTAGGGAATTATTTCTCTGGACAGGTAGTTCTTGACTCACAACAGTTTATTTAGTGACCTTTCAAAGTTGCAATGGCACTTGAAAAAAAAAATAACTTATGAACATTTTTCACACTTACGATCATTGCAGAATCCCCATGGTCAAATTAAAATTCAGATGCTTGGCAACTGATTCATATATTTTTGACAGTTGCACTGCCTACTGAAAGACAATCGAGAGACCACAGAACCATTGTCATGTGACATAATTACCTCATCTGCTTCCTCTAAAGCCACAATGAATCTTGGGTAACATTGCAAGTTGCTTCTTCACTCACCTACTGAGCCTGCTTAGGGATAATTAGGGCAATTTTGTCCATAGAGACATGATCCAACAATAGCACCTAATTCTTAAAATTTTAGGTCACATTTCAGTTGTTCAGTGCAGCTAAAAAAAACTTTCCCAGGCTGCATGCTAACAATTAAAGCGTGGGAGGCTTCAACATGTGATCCAAGGCCTGCATTCACAATTTTGCTGCTCTAAATCTCCAACACCGAAGCTTTGGCGCTAAAGGAGATCAGCTCCCTGCTCTTTACAATGACCAGCTTCACCAGATCCCCAAGAACTAGCTGTTTCACTTTCATTGCTCCATGCTGCTCCAGAGACACGCTACTCGTCCGACAGGAGCTAAGTCGAAAAGCTGTGGGCCAGCAGCAGGGGTTGGCTTTTTATAGCTTTGGCAGACTCAGCTCAGTGACGTAGGACTCTAATCCTATCCTGGACTCCAGTAGCAGCATGGAGGAGAATTACTTGCAACAAGTCCAGAGATTAAATGGGAACTATGAATTAATTAACTCAATTTCTATAGCCACCCAATTCACCCAAGTCACTATAACTTCTGTACTTTCTGTCCTGCCCTGATGCACAGAGGCCCTCAATCCTAAAAGCCAGTGAAATTCTGCTGAGAGAAGGCCCAGGAGCACAGGAAGGGATTATGAAGTCCTTCATTTCCAGAGCAGGGAGAAGTGAAAATACATACACATAAAACCCATGTTTCTGCTCTCTTTGTGATATGGGAATGAGACCTGAAGAGCTTTATGTCAAGAGAAACATGGATAAATTGGATGCAGTAGAAATGAGATATTCAAAGATTGTAGGTAGCAAAATAAGACATAAAAGAAAGGGCACTGAATGAATCTGGACTGAAAATGAAAGTGACCAATCACTGCAAAACAAGTAAGTTGAAATGGTGTGGTCATATAGAGAGAATGAAAATCTAATCCCAAAACAATATGAAAAAATAACTTGGAGAAGAAGAAAGTCAGAATTAAATGGATCTGAAAACTGAAAAAGACAAAAAATTAAAGCTATGAAAAACAAAATGCAATATAGAAGTAAGATGCGGGTATGATGGAAGCAAGGGAAAAAGGCATGAAGAGGCAAGAAACAATGTAAACTAGATTTAGTTTTTCTTTTTTCACTTTATATTTGAATATCTTTCACTTATTTCTGCAACGTGCATATTGTTTACCTTGAAAGTAATGTGAACAATATTGGGTATGTATGAAGCAATATGTACACTGTACATAAAGAATTTTATTCTTCTTAGAGAAGTTTAATATTGACATCATTCCAAAACATCCTTCTTGCCAGCATCAGGTGGGGCAACCGGTTCATCATTCTCCTTATTCTATAGGGCAAATCTTTCCTGTGGGAAGCCTAGAATCACAGAATTACATGACTGGAAGGGAATTTAAAGATCTTCTAGTCCAATCCTCTGCCAGTATCTCCCAAAATATCACCATGGTTTTAACTGTCAAATGAATTATTAATCATTTTTCCACTAGCCTTCTATTATTACAAAAATCTTTTGAATTTTCTTTCGAAAGTATAGAAATATGTTTTAACTGGAGAAAATGCTTTCTTGTGAACTAATATGAGGATATGAAAATATCAGTCAAGAGAAGAAATTGAATGAGACCAAATATCTATTATAAATATAATTGATAGTAGCTCTGAATACAAGTCTAATGAGATCTTTCCTTCAAGGAACTCAAAGACAAGCTTCCTAGCTTTTCTTCCAAAATTCACTTGATCCTCACAGCTCTGCAGGGTAAGTCAGGCTAAATAATGAACCAATTCACATCTAATTGGGGATCTGAAGCTGAGCTTTCCTGGTCTTCATTTAACATTTTAATTATAAAACTACATTGGCTCTAAGAATGTGAGAAATGCATAAACAAGTTTCTCTGCTTTAGTGTGGCTCACACATCCACTTTCTTCAAGCACTAAAACTCCCTGTTCTTACTGTTCAGCTGCTGAATATTCAAATTAAACTAGTTCTTCAAGTGTCTTTCCAACTCTTTTCTTCTCTTTTTAGAAAAACTCTGCATCTCAGGACTTTGTGATCGCAGAGAATAGGAAAAAAAGAGAGTGTTTTTATCATCAAGACTACTTGATATCTATACCAAGTTAGACCTGCCTAGCAACAAGTTGGGAGTTACTAAGTCGTATCTTCCTTCTTGCGTTCCCATGGCTACTGTCACCAACAGTGAAGTTAGCAGCCAAGCACAATCAGCTGCAGGGTCCCGAGGGAGGGGGGGCATATTTAATGGAGGAGAAAGAAAATACCAGTAGTAGCATGAGTAACTAGCAGGTATGCTTCCTAAGAGAATGTACCTCATCTTTCTAAGTACAGAGGAGTTCAAAATCAGCTTCCCAAACTGTTTACACAGGAGTGTAATCGGCTAAGATTTAAAAATCATTCATCTACTAAGATTTAAAAATCACAGTAGGAAAGAGGAATGAGGCCATTTCAGTCCTAAAAATTGCTATACCAAACATAGGAAAATCTTGTACCAGGTATGATTCTTCAGATGTCAATAAGCTACAACTCTCAGCATCCCTGTGGTTTAGCAATATCTGGAAGGACACACACTGCCCATCCTCTCCTTAAAATCTTTTCTATTTTTGGGGTGCTCAGTGGGATACCCATGGTTTCTATAACACAGAAATATATCTGCCAAGCTATCCTCATTCTTCCATATGAGGATGATTTTTATTTTAACAAGTGGGCAGTAGTTTTTGGAGTGGTTGGAAGGGAATGAAAGGGAAAAGTCATGTAACATCCAAAGATCAAAGAGGAAAAGAAAGTGGTGGAGGAAAATGGATTACATCAACGAAGAGAATAAGAATCATGATTTCAGACAAGAAAGTCTTGGAATAAATGAATAAAAGGTGAAAGGCTTAATAAAATGATTTAGTTGGTACACAGGAAAAAAAGCTTTTATTCTGCGAAATGGGTGTTTTCAATCAATCTTTTATTACAGTCACAGACCAGAGTTAAACATTGTATAAAACAAATACAATATGTAGTCCTCAACATATAACAGGTTGATTAACAATTGTTCAAAGTTACAGTGGGCCCTGAAAAAGCTATCTACGAGTCAAATTCAAAGTTCAGATGTCCCTGCCCTGTGACTGCATTTTGTCCGCTTGTCAAATGGCATGCATTTACGGCCATTTGCAGAGCGCCCTACAATCATGTGATTGCAATTTACAACATTTTTGCTAGAAACCAATGTTTTCTTCCGCTTCCCAGCAAAAACTGCCCCATAGCAAACAATGGGTTCTCTTAATGATCACAGCATTAGCTTAATACAACCACAGCATTCACTTTATAATTGCAGCAATCACTTAAACCAGGGGTCTCCAACCTTGGCCATATTCAGCCTGGAGGACTTCAACTCCCAGAATTCCCTAGCCAGAAAAGCTGGCTAAGGAACTCTGGGAGTTGAAATCCACAAGTCTTAAAGTGGCCAAGGTTGGAGACCCTTGACTTAAACCACTGTTTCAAAAAGGTCACAAAATTGGGTTTAGTCATGTGGTGACCCACTTTACACCCATCACAACTTGTGATCAAAATTGTAGAGTCAGTTACGATCACAAGTCAAACACTACCTGTACTCTATAGGGGCAGAAAATCTTGGTTTCAAAATAGCATTATTGGATTTAGAGTTCAGATAAAGTACTGCTCTTGTGCAAATGATATCTTTTCAGCCTCACAAATTTGTGCCACTTCCTGGCAGCTCTTCAATACTTCCTCAATTTTATGAATTAGTGCACGGAGCCAAAAACCCGGGGATCCTTGGCTTATTTGAATTGCCAATAGCTCTTCAGAGAGTGGTTTTCTTAGTCTTATACGAAAGTCCCAAGCACTGAAGCTGGTAATTTTGCATTCAGATCATGAACTCCGTCACTATGCTATTTACCTTCACATAGAGGTCATCTGCCATGAGCACTGCAGTGTTATCATTCTGAAATTACAGAAAGATGAAGTACAAAGTATTTTTTACTGTGTAAATACTAGAGTAGATGCCAAAATCAGCGAAAATGTATATAGGAGCCAAAAATTAGAAGTCTGATAGTACCTTTTCCAGCTAACAAATTACCATATTCCTAAGTACTTTTTAAATAGTGACTGAATAGGGTCTAAGATTGAATATAAAAATGAAAGCATACATGGGATACAAGAGCTTTCACAAGTTTGCACACTCATTCTGGAGTCCTTTTCTTACAATAGATATGTATAGATAGATATGTATGGCCAGGTTAATAACGTGATAAGGGGAAAGAGCAATCAGGGTATTATTAGGGATTAACAAGGCATTTATTACCATGCCTTGGAATCTGTTAAACTGAACTGCAGAATAACAAAATTAGCAATATAAAGACACACTTTTAAATATATTGAAGTTGGGTCCCTGGTTTGAATAAAAACCTTCCTGAGATACCTAGTTAAATGATTCAGATTTAGAAAGGATTATAAAACATTACAAAATTCATTTTTCCAATGAATGGAGATGTGGTTCTAACCATTTAATTGTCTATCTAGAAGTGAGGACTCCTGAAGAGTAAAATGGGCGTTGGTAGAAGTTACCGTGAACGCTCTTTCCATCTATGCTGCGAGAGAGCTCAGGATGGGTTGACTCCTTCCTATGATGTTATAGCTGAGTCTGCACTAAGATATAAAAGCCAGCCCCCGGGAGAGACCCCAGCTTTGGCGAAGACACTTGACAGACTGAAAGGTGTCTCTGAAAGCCCAAAATAAATACAGAAATATGTCTTATCCTCTCCGGACGAATCAAGGGAGGGGCTGGGCTCTCTCGCAGCATAGATAGAAAGGATATTCACAGTAACTTCTACCAACACCCATTCTCCTCCATGTTGCATCAAGAGTCCAGGATGGGACATACCAAAGCTTGCATGTCCACGGACGGGTCCTCATCTGGCTCATCACACTGACTGTGGAACCACTCATTGAAGCACCCGTCTGCCAAAGGCTGCAGTCACTGAGGCAAAGGCATCCAGATGGTAGTGTCTGATGAAAGGAGACGGGGATGTCCACGTGGCTGCATAACAAATCTCCTCCAAGGATGCTTGGGTCATCCAGGCAGCAGAAGTGGCTGCGCTTCTGGTAGAGTGCGCCGTCAGACCTCGGGAAACCGGAAGGGCCGCAGCTTTGTAGGCCTGCTCAATGCAAGACCTGACCCACCTGCTAATAGTATAAGAGGCCTTGTGCCCCAAGTGAGAAGGGAAAAAGGAAAAAAACATGGCTTCCGACTTCCTGAAGGAGGAAGTGCACTTAATGTATATTCTAAGAGCCCTTTTTACATCTAGCGTGTGCCACTGCCACTCTAAATCATGGTGCAGGAGAAGACAGAAGTCAGGCAAAATAATGTCCTGGGACCTGTGAAACCAGATGTTAACCTTCGGAATTAATGAGGGGTCCAGATGAAGAACAACCCTATCATTGTGAAAGGAACAAAGGTCCTGTCTGATGGAAAGAGCAACAAGCTCAGAAACCCTCCTGGCAGAAGTGATGGCAACAAGAAGCACTACCTTCAGAGTCAGGAAACAGAGAGACACTGTTCTAAGGGCTCAAAGGGGGGCTTTGTAAGGCCATTAAGGACCAAATGAAGGTTCCGGAAAGATACCTGTGAATCACCAGAGGGTGCAGGTTGGAAGCCCCTTTCAAGAACCTCCTGATTGAAGTGTGATGGGATAAGGAAGGGAGCGAACCCCATGAAAGGACTGAGGAGAGGGCCGCAACCTGCCTGCATAAGGTGTTGGGGGCCAAACCTTTCTCCAGCGCCATGGCTGAAGGAAGCAAGAACTTCTGTCAACTGGGCTGAGAGGCATGAGAAAGAACCCTCCCTGAGGCACCATCGGGAAAAAGCCTTCCTAAGGGTGGGCATCGTAGATGGGCCTTGTTGGAGAGGTTTAGCGAGAAGCCAGGATAGTGAAGGATGAACCTTTCTGGAAGGATCAGCGCTTCTCGTTAGCCGCTCGCCGGCTCGCAATGGTCAGATGGTACAGCTTGAACCACTGGGGCTCTGGGTGGGAGCAAAGGGGCGCGGCCTGGGGAAGGGAGATTAGAATGGGCAGGGAGCCTCGCAAGGAAAGCCACCGATAGGTTGACCAGGTCCGCGAAACGCAGGGCCTCCTGGGCGCAAGTAGGGTGCGCCAGGAGGAGGAGCTGCCACAATTCTCGCAACATCTTCCAAATTACTGGCGTCAGGAAAATGATGGGGAGAGGCAGGGGAAAGTACGTGAGGGGAGACCTTTGGCCATCTGGCAACGAAGAGGCATTGGTCCCCTCCGCTCCCTGGTAAGGAAACCTGGTGAAGAGTCTGGTGACTTGGCGGCGTTTTGAAAGGAGTGGAGAAAAAGATCCTACCTCCAATGTTCAGCAATCTAAGGGAAAAAGATCCTGAATAGAGAGCAGAGATAATGGACGCATTCTGGCTGGTCGACTTAGGCTCTGCCTGAGCCGTCGGCCTGGAAGTTGTCGACCGGCCAGAAATGTGGTCCAGCGAGATTGACAACAAGATGTTTTCGTCGCCCATAACGGCAGCCATAGAGCCTCTCTCATTGAGGGCTTTGGACCTCGTGCCCCCCTTGCCAGTTGATCATGAGCCTTTTGCGGGCCATGGTTGTCGTAAAGACTAGAACATGAAGAGAAGAGCGCGGCCAGCTGATTGCCTGCATAATGCTTGAGAGGCCAGAAAAATGGCTCTGAGCCTCTAGGTCAATTTATGGGAAGGGGCCTGTCCGACTCTGGAGCCAAATGCCTGTTAGCTATTGCTGTGGCCCCTGCATATGGACACGTCCCAACCCAGGAGGGCTGGCCATCAGTGGTTATGGCACTAGTCTGTCTGGGTCGGCTTTTGAACTGGAGTCCCCTCCAGACCTAGATGGAGAATGCCAACCCAAATATGAGAGATTGCGCGGATTTGTGGGCAGAGTGGGACCGGTTGATTTGGAGTGAAGTGGCGGTTTCTGCTTGTTGGTAGGGAAGCCGGAACATTGCAGGGGCTTTCGGAGTGGAGCTGAGGCAATGGGGACAATGCCAATACAGGAAGAGCATCTCCCCATGAAGTTTTGGACAGGCAGTGACAGGTGCGAACAGTTTGAGTTCCAGGGTCTGGGTTGATCTCTGCAAGGCTCTTTCGCATGAGCTGGAGACCAGGGAAAACTCTGGCAGGGACATGGTGTCAATGACTGCTGCCAAAGTGTGCAATTTGGTTGTGGGAGAGAGATGGCGCTCTTTTGGTGTTTGAGCGGAAAATCCGTGGCTCCTGGACGACATGAACAGGGTAATTTGCAGATCCTGGATGGGGCCGCAAGGATGGAAGAGGACAGAATCAAAAATGTCGTCCAAGTAGCATTGGATCGCTCAACACTGGGAATAGAGTGCAGCAGATGCACCGAATGGCTGCCAGAAGCGCTTTGTGAACACCCTTGATGCTGATGAGAGGCTGAAGGGAAGTTGCTTCAATACTGGTAATGGTATTCTGATAACAAGAAACTGGGGGGGGGGAGAACCACTTGGCGATGATGAGGGCCAAAATTGGGGTGTGGAGGAAAGGCCTCAGTGAGATGCAATGGTTAGGAGAGGAGGGTCGGCCCTCCCGAACGCTTTCTAAAAATAGTAATGCAGGAGTCCTGCATTTTAAAAATCTCCTGTTATTTGGACAAATTGGTTTGAGAAATTTTAGGTGCAAGGTGGCTCGGCCGACCCGCGCTGAGGCTTTTGGGAATGAGAAAAAGGCAAGAAAAGTCGCTATGTCGCCCATTGAGAACGGGGGACAGGTTGAATAGCCCTGATTTCAAGAAGGTGCTGAATGGCGCTGATTCATGAGGCTTGCCTGGAAATGTCTTCGAGGGGTAGCACAGGACAGATCAAAAAAAAATTGTTCTGGGGGTAGCGTTAGGAAAGTCAATTGTAACGGCTAACTTAATTTGGCGTCCGTGAGCACATCGTTGACTCTCCCATTTGGAGGCAAAGAAGGCTAGGCGACTCTCGTGATGGGTGGGGAGAACGAGGGATTAGCTTTAGAGATGATGGAAGGAATGACCGGCGCTCGCCCCGCGAAAGGGAACGTTTACCAGCAGAAGGTTGTTTGCCGTGCCAGATGTTTCCGCAAATATTTGGCCTTGGCATTGGGAGTATGGCCATCGTGAGAGAGGGGGAACGCGAGATGAGGTCTCCGCTCAGAAGGCAGGAGGGGGATAAAGGAGCAGGGTCGATAGTCCGGCTTTTCTGTTTCGCCAGAAGAAGGAGAGAATTTTTATGTGTTATCTTCTGGTTTCGATGAGGTACGGTTTCCAGAAGCATCGCCAAAAGCTTAATTCACACCTGCAAAAAGGGAACTGGAAGGCCAGCTTCCATTGTTCAGGCATGACCCCCCGCCCTGACAATTTCGGAGCCATCAAAGTCTTCTTGTCTGCTACGAAAGATGCGCATTGGCCTTGGATTGGAAATTTGGCTGATTGAGAGTGGCATCCGCAGTGAATTCCGGGCACTGCAATAAAATGCTATTAAAGGTTTGGTGAGACCGAAGGTTCAGAAGCCAGGCAATCTATTCTGGAGGTTGGGCGCAGCCACGTAATGGATGCCCTGTGTGAAGAAGGATGCTTGCTGTTGAAGCCGCAAACAGCCCCAAGCAGCAGCCTGGTTGGATTGCCAGCTTGAGGGTCTGTTTGGAACATTTAATCCATCTGGTTTCAGATAGTCTTCTGGCTCCGTGGGAGTGCCAGAAGATTGAGAACAGTGCGAGGCCGCAGAAAGCAAAATGTCAAGCAAGAAGGCACTGCCAGGGGGAATTGTCCAGAGCTGGCGCGTGACATTGTGTAGAGAATGGCCCTTAATCCAGAGAAGAATGGGCAAGGACCTGCTGAAGGAGTAAGGCGCACTGTGTCCTTGAGGCCATGTCCCCGGGAACAAAGTGGGAGAAGGCAAAACTGCTGCATGCAGCTCCAGGGGCCTTGCAGAAGAGCGAATCTGGATTTCTAGATGTGGGCTTGCTTTAAGACGGATTTCCTTGTGGCTTTGGAGCAAACTTCCTCTGGCGACAGCTTGGCAGCTGCCAAAGGCCTTGGCTGATAATGGTCTGAAGAGTGGAGGTTTTGAAGACCAATGCAGAGGCATGTGTGCTCTGGGCGGAATGCCTCTTGCCTCTGAAAAGATTTTGGTCAAAAATCTCACCCTATCCCCACACTGCTGAATGAGAGGAGTAACTGTTGTTCAGATGAGTGAAGGCCGCTTGCCTCTGATCAAACTCCTGCACCATTCTGGGTAGAGAAGAATGGACCCTGAGGTCCTGAGGCCTGTGTAGAAATCAGGATGATGAGGCAAGGAACGTTATAAATTGAGAAAGAGAGAAGGGCGCGCTGAACCCTTTCCAGACGTTGAAGGAATTTGCTTGAAGCCTTCAGCCAATGCTCTGCCCAAAGTGGTTTGATGAAGGGCTATATCTGCTGGGATATCCGCTTGGTCTGTGTTCAAAGAGGTAGGAGGCGAAG
>BHFT01041998.1:0-41156 GCA_004320025.1 Laticauda laticaudata | reverse complement strand
CTTTTATTAAACTCGCTAGGCAATAGTAACGGAACAACAGCCCAAGCTGCGGCAGCCCTTTTTATAGCGGCTTGTCCGCGGCTTGTGGCCAATGACACTGCTTTAACTGTTCCCGCCATTTGGCGGGTTTACTGGATTGGTTCTCTAACAGCCAATCGGCGAATGGCCTTTTTGGCCAATCAGAATAGTGAACTTGGAGCCTACCAAGTTCCAAACAGAACAATATGACTCCCAGAGTCACTTGTGAGATGAGCAGTTGTATAAATTAGATAATTAATCAAATGTGAGTAGAACTTAGAAAAAATTTCACCTTCCAAAACTACACTAGTTTTGTCAAGTAGACTTGATTACAATATGCCAGGTTGTCAAGAAGGGATAGAAGATATCCTCCCTTTGTCTCCAGTCTCATACAATTTCTAACCTCTGCTACAGGGGTGTCAAACTGTATTTCTTCGAGGGCCAGATCAGCATTGTAGTTCTTCTCTGTGGGCCAGCCAGTGCAAAACAGGAAGGATGCCTCCTGCAGCATCCAGTCAGACAAAATGAGGGGCTGGGGGGCAGTATGTGAAGCCCCCCAAGACTCATTTTCAGCCTGGATGGCCTTCTGTAACACCCTGCCAGCCAAAATGAGATGCAGGGGAATCCTTGCTTTAGTTGCCAGAGGCGCTGTGGGCCAGTCCTTTGCTTTTTTCAGACTGGTCCTAAGGGTCAGATTTAAGCACCCTGCAGGCCGGATACAGCTTGTGGGCCTTCACTTTGTCACCTCTGCTGTACTAAAACTGGAATATTACAACTTTAGCTGACCCTCAAGCAGATCTCAAAAAGCTAAGCATATTTTAGCATGAGTGTAACTGTATTCAAAATGTAGCTGAAAGCACAAGAAGCTGAATTCAGCTTGAACAAACACTGGAAAACATAACTAAAGTGGTTGAAGTTAACAGTAAATGTTTGGGAATAAAGTTGAAAGTGGATGAAAAACAGCGGAATTTTTAAAAATATCTTGCAAATTTAAAAAATATTTTTGCGAATTTCGGCATAGAAACTAGTTCACCACTAGTCTGGGCCTTTAGTTCAGTCAGACTAGTTCACCACTAATCTGGACCTTTTAGTTCAGTCAGACTAATTCACCTCTAGTCTGGGTCTTTGGTTCAGTCAGACTAGTTCACCATATACCAGGGCCTTAGAGAAGAGCCAGTTTTTCAATGCCCGTAAATATAAATATAATAGTGTCATCTGAAATTATCTGTCAATCAACACATATATCTTCTTTACACAGTAATGTGTCTCTTGGTAGGAGGTCTGATCCTTTTCTTTCTAATCAATGTAGCTTCCCTATTTTCAACTGAGAAAAAAATGAATGACAATTTGAAATTAAATGAACTTTGTTGTCTTCAAAAAAACCAAGAAACTGTTTCTTAAGCCCATGTCACACTGAACCAACGGATGCAAAGAGGATGTAAAATGAACAAAAAACCTTGCCATCCGTTCGAAAACGCGATGTACTCACTGCCTCTGTTTTGCTTCCTCTCTATCCGTCCAGCATCCGTTGATTGACGTTTCATCCACTCCAAAAGTTTGGGCTGCCCAAACTTTGCACCGAAAATGTATCCAGTTCTCCGTTCTGCATCTGCTGCATCCGCTACGCATGCCGTTACGCTCGTTACACATCCGCTATATCCGCTACGGCGTCCGCTACGCTCTGCGGAACTCCATCTGCCGGACGCAGGAGGAAGCGGACGATGAAGAATGGATGCAGAATGGAATGCCTAGCGGAGCAGAATGAACAAAGCGTTCAAAATGCAAAAAAACGCTTGCGAGGAACCTATCTCGGATATTAAGGATGTCTACAGGATGCCGTAGAGGATGCCTAAGAGGATGCCTAGAGATGCCCTAGAGATGCAAAGGCACACCTATACTGCTATAAAAAAGGGGGGCAACTCGCCTGCATCTCACTTCAAAACAGAGCCAGCAGTGCGACCTCTGCACCTTCATCTGGCTCTCTCTTCCACAGCATCCAGTCAAGTCCACCTGGATTGGTAACAAAGTCCTTTCGGCAGCCCCATGTTCTGCAACAGTGCAAAGCCATCTGCAGCTATGTGAACTATACTGCGAGAAGAAAAGGAGCCACCCAAAAAGAGTCTGGATCCGAAGTATATCGGTTCACCAGAAGAGCAGAGACCGGACTGTACAAGCAAGCTGAACGGTGGAGTCAAGAACGAAGACCACTCGGGCATTCAGAACTTCATGAGGAAGCCTCCACCATGTTTGATGAAGTTGTGCACACTAGAACCAAGTTGACCAAGCAACACCAGCTTCGGCCCAAGCCTGAACCTGGGGCTCAAGGTGGCACTCACTCTGCACCAACCTGCCTCGGACTCCTACAGGAGCATGCACGTACTGGCTGGGGGTGCCATCCAACACATAGCATTGTGGTCAGGAAGTGGTGCAGGCCTCACGAATAATACAAGGGGGAGCTCCTCCATGCCCCTCCACTGAAAAAGCTGAAGAAAGTGCAGAGCAGTGGTATGCCAGAAGTGGAAACTTACCAACACAGTTGGAGCCATAGATGGCAAGGCACATGGCCTGCAAATCTCCAAACCACTCAGGCATCCAATTATTTCAATCCAAGGCTTCTTCAGCATCATCCTCTTTCGCCCATGGTCGATGTGAACTTACAAGTTCATAGTACATCGAGCTTCAGGCAACGCTCCATCTTCAGATGCCCAGGATACAACGCCAGTCAATCAAGGGAGGAGCTGGAAGGCAACCTCATCGTGGGCTTCCCAGATCCGGAACCCTGCCAACACACCAAAATGTGCCCTACTTCATCGTGGGCGGATGACGCCTTCTCCCTACAACCTACGCTCATGAAGCCCTACACTTCCAGACTCTCACCGTGAAGAGAGATCTTCAACTACAGGCTGTCCAGGCAAGGCGGTGCGGAGAGCCTTTGGCATCCGGCCCAACAGTTCCAGGTACTTCTCAACCACCAAGCAGCATCACCAGAGAACCTGTGAGAGGATCATGAAGCTTGCTGCCATCCTGCACAATCTCAATGCTCACCCGCTACCCGTGTTGCAGACGGCTCGTGGACCTCCAGCAACGGCAAATGGGACATGGAGCCCTGGGGGACATGGAGGCAGGTGAAACCTGATAGACACTGAGGATGTGCAGGGCCCCAAAAGAGCCTAACGTGAAGGGAAAGAAGCAGACGCAACCTCCGGACACTAGGTGCAAACTCCCCAGCTGGAGCAGTGGATGGCAACACAGGATGATTAGAGGTTAATGGATGCTGTCCTTCAGCCTGTTCTATCACAGGGATGCAGATTGGCCATGTATGTGTTGTTGCCACAATGAACAAGCGTTTAATAAAGATGTTTTAGTTAATGTGGTAGACAGGCGTGCCGCGATAATTATTAACATTATTCATTGATAATAAAGGGCGTAGTGTGGACCTGAGGAGGTGAGCCATACAGTCCCACTATGCTTGCACTGGAGGTTTATCTATCCCACAGCTATCACTAAACCCATCCGCACGCTATTACCCATCCCACAGCCTATTCTCAAACCCATCCCAAAGCTATCCTTAACCCATCCCACAAGCATCAAAGGGTTTAAACCATTTTCTAAAATTTCCAAGCAGACTTTGTTAAAAAAAAGAAATGAAGCAAGTGGTGTGAATCATTAATAGACTTATTAACAACAAGCAATAAAACAAAAAGAGTCTCTGGCACTCCTCTTGGTCGCACGTCTCCAGGGGAAGGGTTGCAGGTCTGTGGAGGTGGCTTGGTGCTGAAGTGCTTGTCATCCAGTCTTCCTCCAAGAAGCAGAAGCAGCAGAAGCCCGCAGCCCCAGAAAGAGGGAGCCACTGCTGCAGAACCCCAGCAGAAACCAGAGTGAGGGCAGGGCAGGATGGTAGCCCTGTCCCTCTTGCAAGGGGCTGGCAGCAGATGTTGAGGTTGCTCGCTTCACCGCATGGTTGTGGGGTTGCTATCTGGCCAGGGGAGCTGCAGAAACAGACTAGGCTGCAGGAGGCTGGCAAGCAGGCATGCACCAAGGCTGGCAGAAGGCTGGCAGGCAGGCAGGCTGGCAGGCTTGACAGCAGGCAGTACCAAGGCTGGCAGGAAAGGCTGGCACTCAAGGCACACAAGGCTGGCAGGCAGGCAGCGCACCAAGGCTGCAGCAAAGATTCAGCAGGCTGCGCCAAGAACAAACTTTGCTAGCATATGGCGAGACAAGGCTGGACAGGCAGACATATGACAGGGCAACACAACAATCTGGTCTGGACGCTTCCTGAATCAAACCTGCTCGAAGATTCTAGCTTCTTCAGTCTATCAAGTGGCTATCTTTGAATGCATCCTGCCCTGAATGGCGAATGTATGCGGGCAATCACGCTAGGCTTCCAGCTGAGTCATTCCGCTGCTGCATCACGCTCTCACCGCTGGCGTCTTTCGTGCATCTGCGTATACCATATTCGCGATCTGCTTCAGCTGACGCCCCCCGTAAGCCCTGCAAGATAATGCCATCCGCTACTCATCACACTTCAATCTGCTTAGGCATTCTGTTGTTGCTCCAGCTTTGCAATCCCGACCTGCGAGCTTCCCTCGCACGGTCCATATAGTTACTGCTCGGTTTAGGTGCGAATTTTTGCCCCTTTTGAGAGCGGATAAACAACGGATGGAACATTTGCTCATCCGCTTTGTGGTCCTTTTTTTGCATCCCTGGGCAGTGTGACATGGGCTTTAGGAACAGACCAGGATGACCTTTATTGAAAACTATGTTGGATAGCCCAGTCCTCAGAGAGATATCCCCTCTACCAGGGAGAGAGGGGGGGTGGGAGGGAGGGAGAGAGAGAGAGAGACTCGATCCCTTAGACAGGACCGAAAAATCAACTGATTCATTGGTACTACTTTTTACCTTAGTAAAATACAACATCCAATAGTTTTGGTCACTACATTACAGAAAATATGTTGAGATTGGAAAAAGTACAGAGAAAAGCAATTATATGATTAAAGGTCTGCAGACTAAAACATTTAAAGAACAGTTGCAGGAATAGGATGAGGGGTGACATGATAGCAGTATTCCATTATCTGAGAGGTTCCCACAAAGAAGAGGGGGGAGTCAATTGATTTTACATAAGGGCAGGACAGCTGTTCCATAGGAGGTAGTACCTCTCTACATAAGAGGTACTACAGACAAAATCAGTAAGATACCAAAGATAAAGTTGACCTGGAAAACCAAGGCATATACGAAGTTCCCTGTGCATCATTCCCGGCCACATACACTGGACAGACCAATAGAAGAATAAGTACCCGCCTGGATGAACACAAAAATGAAGTAAAAAAGCCGGAATACACTGCCTCACTAGTCCAACACATAACATCAACTTCAATGGCACCAAAACCCCAGCCACTATAGAAAACCCCAGCCACAGAATCATCAGAGAAGCCATAGAGATTGAAAAAAGACCTGAAAGCATGAATAGAAGAGATGATTCCACCAGACTGTCAATCAGTTGCCAAGCATCTGCATTTTGATCATGTGACCATGGGGATTCTACAATGGTCATAAGTGTGAAAAATGGTCATAAGTGACTTTTTTCAGTGATGTTGTTACTTTGAACGGTCACAAAATGAACTGCTGTAAGTCGAGGGCTACTTGTACTGACAAACTGGATGTCATCAGCCATATATATTGTGCCAGTTATTTTCAGTCTTCTAAGAATCTCAGTTTCTTGGACAGCTAGCCAAGAATGCTTTAACGAAAACACACACGTAAATCTACAGGGACTCTCATTCCAGCCATATATGGGTGTTGGTAACTCAACTGTATAGATTTCTAGCAAGACTCTCAATGCAGCAACAGGATTTTTCTAGATCAAAGGAGAAAGAGCAAGGAAGGAGGCATTCAGTACTGATATCCAAGATGTTAAAAATTTAAAAAAAAGCCAACATATTTCTGCCCATATGCAATGCATGTAGATCAATGTGATATTCTCCCAGTTTGGCCCGGTCCTGGGTCCCATCCTGACCCATCCCTGCTTTTGAAGCTCAGCTGCTTTGTGCGGTACAGCAGATTGCCACGTGTCAGCTGCTGAAGCGACAGGGAGAGTGCAGGCTTGCAGGAGGTGAGTCGGAAAGCCTCTGCGTATGCGCAAAGTGTGTGTTTAGCAGTACACACAAAGTGTGTGTGTGCGTACAAAGCGCACCCACCAAACCGGTGGAAAACTTTTTTGAAATGCACCACTGATGTAGATGTGTTGCCAATAGAGCAAAATCAAATTCTAATTGAATTCCATGTTACAGCTTTTTCAATCACTGCAGAGGTGCTGAGAAGTCTAAATCTAGTGTAGCAGACCCTGTGGGACTAGCTAAGTGCATGAAAGCCACAAATCCTCTTTATTTTCAAGTGGAGAGGATGAGCCATGACTAGCCGCAGCATGGAGAATAAAACTCTTTGCAACTTCTTTAAACAGCTCACTGCTATCGTCATTTAACTCCTTTTAGCATTTGAGAAGTCTGTTAAGAACCGAGTATTTAAATTGGTTGGGGAAGGGAGGAAATGGCAGGGAAGAGGAGATGAATGATTGCCATGTTATTATTAGAGGCAGTGCTTGATTTATGACTCAGCATTTAATAACCATTCAAAGTTACAATGGACCCATGAAAAGGCACTTGTTTTGAACTTCTGATGCCTCCCTTTCCTCAGTAATGTGATTGCATTCACAGCCATTTACTGTGTCCCACAGTCACATGACTGTAATTTGCTATATTTTTTTTACAGACAACTGGCGTTCATTTCCAGGTTTTGGCAAAAATTCCCCATAGCTAAAAATGGGTTTATTGAATGACTGCAGCAAAAATAGGTTGTAAAATCAGGTCATGTTATGATCTGCTTAACAACAATCACGATTACAACCATAAAGTGCCGGCTGCATTATGGCCACAACAAAATTATATGTGGGTAATCTATAGTTACATTCAATGTAAGACTGGTGGAAACCTGATAATTCAAATCCTAACCAAGGACCTAAGAATTATTAAGCTGTTGAAGTTCCAAGCAGGGTGATTGATTGATTGATTGATTGATTGATTGATTGATTGTAAAATTAGGATGTTCATGTCTGATAAATTCAGTGTTTCCAGATACTGAAGAAGTTCTTTAAATATTGCGGCAAGGGCTCTAATCACAATGGTTATAACAGATTCATTTTACATAAGCTAACTTTGATCTATCTGCAAGTCCAGATATTTCATATTGCTATTATGTTATTATTATATTATGTCATTATTATGGTACACTGCAGAGTCAGCTAGAGGTTTAGACTGAATGTCACATTTTTATCCATCTGTCAAGTCCTTCCCAAGTATCTGAAATAGGCAAAGGTTGTTGATGTTGTGTTAAATGTTTCTATCCTGACTTATGAGCTAGAACTTCCTGCAAATAAATAAGCAAATAAATGCCTTTTTTGGTAATGAAGTCATGATTTGATCTAAAATATGGCCTGAGAAACTTGACATTCTCCCAATTAAATCTGAAATCTTATCTATAAGATCATTTAACTTGAGATAAAAAAACTGTGGTGTTTTATCTATAAATCAGGTGAAATACTTCAGATCCTCCAGATGTTGCTCAATTACAACCCTCAGCATCCTTCACTATTGCTCATGCTGACTGAGGTGTGTGGGAGTTGTATTTGAATAGCATCTGGAGGGCTGCAAATTTCCCATAATCTGAGTTCGTATCCCCAGGAGTAACACTCTTACTCTTCCAAGGGGACAAGATGTTCTGCAAAACATCTCTTTATGGACATCATAAAGCATTCTCTTTATGCACATCAATACCAGAAATGTAGATGCTTTAAAAGGAATTAACCAGACCATTTTTCTCTGTAAACCTGCCAATCCACCCATCTTAACTAAATGGAGTACGTACACATAAAAGCAAACTCCCTATATTTAAGAAATGGTGAATGTTTGCAAGGATTCAGACAGAGAGGGGCTTTAATTAACATCTAAAAGGTGTTCTTCACTCAAAGTCTAGAGAGTTAACCAGAATGTCCGGGAACACCATCTTAATCAATATTCCCATAAAATTCATTCCACAAATATAAAGCTGAAAGCTTATTCCACTGGGCATGCAAACATATGGGCAGCAATTACTGATTAACATGGACATAGGTAAAGATAAAGGTTCCCCTTGCACATACGTGCTAGTCATTTCCGACTCTAGGGGGCAGTGCTCATCTCTGTTCCAAAGCCGAAGAGCCAGCGCTGTCCGAAGACGTCTCCGTGGTCATGTGGCTAGCATGACTAAACACCAAAGGCGCATGGAACTCTGTTACCTTCCCACCAAACTAGTCCCTATTTTTCTACTTGCATTTTTTACGTGCTTTCGAACTGCTAGGTTGGCAGAAGCTGGGACAAGTAACGGGAGCTCACNTACTTGCATTTTTTACGTGCTTTCGAACTGCTAGGTTGGCAGAAGCTGGGACAAGTAACGGGAGCTCACTCCATTACGCGGCGCTAGGGATTCAACCTGCCAACCTGCCAACCTTTCTGATTGACAAGCTTAGCCACTGAGCCACCACGTCCCTTAACATGGACATACCATAATTTTATTATATCTTGCTACCTAAATAAAAAAAACCCAAATAATACCTGGGTGGCAGGTATTAGCAAATAGCCCATTTCCCAAATGACTGCATGCCCAATGTAATAAAGCAAATGGTTGCTCACAGTTATCCTGGGTTGCTTTGAAGCATTATTTCTACAGGAAGGAGAGAGGAGGGAGGGGGAACCTTACTCTGGAGGCCTGCTGTCAGGTCCAAGGGCCCTCTGAAGAGAAATGCGGTCACTGGCATAGGCATTAAAACAGTGCTTCTCATAGCCACGGTCTTTCTCCTTTGTCTCTTCTTGTGTCCACTGGTCCTTCTTAAAAGCTTTTCCATCAGCACCAGGGCTATTGGGGTCTTGGGGTGGACGCTCCATGAAGGACTTCAGTTCTGCTGGTGTATAATAGCCTGGCAAGCAAGACTTGCTGTCCTGCTCAGGGGCCTCTTGTTGAGCTGGTGCCCGGATCTGCAGCTTTGGCATAGAGTCACGGATATTGTTGACAGCTCCCATCATTATATCTATCATCTGGTCTTTTCTCTCCACAATATTTTTCAGCCATGGCTCCTCCTTTTGTTCCCCACTGCCCACATCTCTTTGCATTATGAAAAGGAAGATTACAAAGACAATGCCCACCAAAGCTAGCTTTAGTGGGCCATAATGCCTTCGGAGTAGCCTCATCACGGCTGATGTCCAGCAATTACTCCTTCATCAAAGTTGCACTCTTCTCAAAGTTTCAGTTGATCTATGGGATCTTACCATCTTTTTCCAAACCTGAGAAGCACACAGGGAGACAAAAGCCAGAAAAATCAGAAGGATGATGATGAGTGCCACCAAACTCTTCCCCAAACAGAGAGCCTTCTTACTATATTTTGAAATGGTATGTTTTATGGAAGCACTAAAAGGAAACCAGGCTGTCAAAGAACACAGTGGTGGGACACTATCAAACTTATCAAAGCTTGACACAGCCTGAGCATAGACAGACTCAAAGAAGCAGTGCAAGATGGAAAGATCTTTGTAGAGAGACTTGGCCTATAGAATAATCAACAGTTGAACACGACTGATGGATAACATCATCATCATGTTCTATGGCACCATCTTTTTACAATGCTAAGCCATCCACTTAGTAATGTATGGGGTAAAACAAACAAACAAACTCTTCAGCTGTCATGGTTGGGAAAAACACTCTCAATCCTGACCCATTCAGTATACAAAAATAGCCATCATAGATCCTAGCTATACAAATGCCACTAAATTCTAAGGAAACGCTTTTCAACAGGCACTGGAAATTCTAATTTTGTTCGATTGTATGTGCTATGGACGTGGCAGGATTTAGTTACTGGCTCTATGGCCAATCCCGGAAGAGCACCCAGAGCTTTTTATTAAGAATAATAATTTTGTAAACTCTTTATGGAGTTTTTGCTAAAAAACAAAAACAAAAAACAAAAAAGGAAGCAGTGTTTTCAGGATTCATTGGTTACAAAGGACTGTTTATGGAAGAAGGGGACCTTGATATATAATTTGGGAGAATGGAAATGGTAATATGCTTGTAACTGTTACAAAGGAGATCCAAGTACCTTCTTTTTTTTTCATTTTCTTACATTTTCACTTCCACTTTTATTTTTTCACATAGTTTTTCTACTTTTTATGTTTTTGTAGCCTTTTAATTCAGTGTAAAATCTTTTCTTAGTAAACACAGACAGATAGACAGAAACAACTATACAGAGCGAGAAAGAGAAAAAAAGAGAGAAAAAGAAAGACTTGGAAGGTTATGATATTTTGAATATTTACACACAATGATAAATTGTGATTAGTATACATTCAAATAACAAGATATTTGATTTAGTGCAGATTGAAAATTGATACCAGGCCCCATTTAAGACAATCCAAAATTCAGTTAAGTCTGAGATTAGCCTGTATGCAATTGAGATAGCACATGTGCAATTGTAGTTTTAGACATTATTCATCTTCATCTGTGTGTAAAATGGAGAAAAGGAACATTCTGCCAAAGGAAAACAGTACAAGTTCAAAAAAGAAGAGGCTTATTATTACATTAGAGGAACATTCTCATTTAATTGAATGATAGGAACATGATCATAGCAATGCTAAAATAGGTTGATATTTTGGAATGTCTAAATTTACAGGTGAAACTCGAAAAATTAGAATATCGTGCAAAAGTTCATTTATTTCAGTAATGCAACTTGAAAGATGAAACTAAGATATGAGATAGACTCATTACATGCAAAGCAATAGTTCAAGCCGTGATTTGTCATAATTGAGATGATTATGGCTTACAGCTCATGAAAACCCCAAATCCACAATCTCAGAAAAATTAGAATATTACATTCAATCAATAAAACAAGGATTGTACATAGAACAATATAAACCTCTGTAAAAATATAAGGCATGCAAATATGTAACTTCTAGGACTTGTTTGGGCCCCGTTTGCAGCAATTACTGCCTCAAATGCAAACGTTGGCCATGAAGCTCTCAGCCTGTGGTCACTGCTAGTTGTTATGGAAGGACAGGATGCTTCAACAGCAGCCTTCATCTTTCTGCATTGTTCAGTCTCATGTCCTCATCTTTCTCTTGCAAATGCCCCATAGATTCTCTTTGGGGTCATGGTCAGGAGAGTTGTTGCTGGCCAATCAACACAGTAATCCCACGGTCATTGAACCAGGTTTTTGGTGCTTTTGGCAGTGTGGGCAGGTCCAAGTCCTGCTGGGAAACTGACAGTCAGCATCCCAATTAAAGCTTCATCTGTGCGAAGGAAGCAAAAATGAAAGTGTTCCAAAATCTCCTGGGGAGCTATGTTGCATTGACCCTAGGATCATAATGGAAGCACAGTGGACCAATACCAGCAGATGGACATGGCCTCCCCAATAAACAGACTGTGGAAACTTCACACGTGGACTTCAAAGCATCTTGCATTTGTGTGCTCTTTCCATTTCTTCCTCCAGACTCTGGGTCCTTGGTTGGTTTCCAAATGAGATGCAAAGTTGCTCTCATCAGAAAGAGGACTTTGGACCACTGAGCCAACAGACAAACTTTTTTTCTTTAGCCCCAGCGTAAACACGCTTTGACGTTGTGTTGTTGTCAGGAAGCGGCTTGACCAACGAGAACGTTGCAAGCCCATGTTCAGGATCTGTTTTGTGTGGTGGCTCTTTGAGGGCACTGATCCAGGCCCTCCAGTCCACTCCTCGAAAATCCCCAAACACTTTTGAATGGCCTTTTCCTGACAATCCTCTACCGTGGCTGGCGCTCATCCCTGCTTGCTTGTGCACCATTTTTCTTCACCCTTTTCCCTTCCACATAATTTTCTATTAATGTGCTTTGATACAGGCACTTTGGGGAACATCCAACTTCTTTTGGCAATTACCTTTTGAGCGCTTTCCCTCCTCCTATGGAGAGGTGCTCAGTGGATGGTTTCTGCACAACTGTCAGGTCAGCAGTCTTTCCCATTGATTGTTGATTCCTATTGAACGGACTGAGAGGCCATTATAAAGGCTCAGGAACCCTTTGCAGGTGTTATGCTGAATTAGCTGATTAGAGTGGACACTTTGAGCCTAGAATATTGAACCTTTTCACGCAGATTCCTAATTTTCCTGGATTGTGGATTTGGGTTTTCATGAGCTGTAAGCCATCATCATCTCAATTATGACACATCACGGCGTTGAACTATCTTGCTTTGCATGTAATGGTTCTATCTCATATATAAGTTCACCTCCTTTTAAGTTGCATTACTGAAATAAATGAACTTTTGCACGATATTCTAATTTTTCAAGTTTCACCTGTACCATGCACAGTACAGTAAAAAAAGCAGGGTGAATTAAAGAAAAAGTTAAAATTACATCTGCTTTTTGTGATTTGCAAAAATCTACAAAATTGAGAGATATTTTTATCATTGTCAGATTATTTATAGGAATGATATTTTGCTTTCTAGGAATACATTGCAATTTTGGTTAACATAAATTGAAGTATATTTTTTTATCCTTTATGGTAATATTTCATTAATACACACATAGAAATCATGTCTAAAAATTTTATTACCTATTTCTATCGAGGCTGAAATCCATTATAATATTTTTCATAGAAACACCACTTTGAATAGTGGAAATTTGAATAATCGATCATTTTGTAGGGTTCGTTAATTGCACTGAGACCTACTTGTATTCTCACCAGGGTGAGGCTTTCTTTGACCCATTGTAAATAAAATAATTCATAAATAACAGCAACATCCTTCTCACCAGGATCGGAAAGACTGTTCCCCTATTTATTCCAGTAATGAGCCTTATAATCTGGGTATGAGATCCAGATTTGTACATTGCCACATCTTTAAAACTGTATATATTCCTTTGTAAATTTAAAGATAAGGAAACCAAGCTTATAAAGACACGGAAGTGCAATAAACTACAGCAGATTTTGGAAGCGATGCCAGCCTTCAAAAGGACATCATAACAGCTATAAGAAAAATGAGGTTTTAATTAGCCCTAATTCCTCTGCACAATTAATCTTGTTTGGAACCAAATAAACAAGTTAGTCCCACAACAGAGCCAGGCTACAGGAAGACTAAAATGATAGAGGTGTGCCCACTTGGAACCGGGCTGTGTGGTTCTCAGAAAATGGTTAGCTTTTTGACAATCTTGTCTTTGAGTCAATAAAAAATAGTTTATTGCGTTGATTTCTACATAGGTAAATTTGCAAATGAAAACTAAAACTTCCAAAAGGAACAAGGAAGAGAACTTCCACAGTTTAAAAGAAAAGGTTTATTCTACATGCCATCACATTGGCACAAAGCTGAAAATCCACTTTAACCATTTTGTATGAACATTGTATTAGTTTGCAAGAACAACATGCATAATTTTAGACCAAGTATACATGGGAAAAGCTCAATATATCTGGGTTGATCACACATTTACTTGTAAATGCATGAGGCTGCTGTATTGGCCTCTGCAAATTGCTCTTCCCAATCATACACAGAGCAACCAAAAGAAGTATAGTCTGTCTGCCTAAATACAGCAGTCTTATAAGGATTTATTTCCTACTTTATCTTCCCAGTGGCAAAAGTTAACATACAACTGAGAAAGCTGCTTCTTTCAAAATGTATAACATAGGAACATAAACAATTGCCCTTAAAGAGCCACAGAGTAATGTTTATGACTTCAATCAAGAGATACAAGCAGGCACACAGCATCATTTCAAAAGACCTCATTTTTGATCAGGAATGTTGGTTGAGGGATTAAAAAAAAAACACAATTCCATGTTGAGTATCTGTCAGTGTTCTGCCCTATACTTCTCCAAAAAGCACTAAGCAGACTCTTTGTCCCAGCAAAACCAGCACAGACCTTATCTAGCTTGGAGAGCTGCCAAGTAAATATTTTTAAACACAGTGCTGACAAGGAAGGACTCACACAGAGTCTCTGAGATGCACAGACAGATCTTCACACTGCTGCAACGAACACTCCTGCACAAGCCCCCTCTCCTTTTGCTCCTCTTTTAGTCCCTATGGGAGGGGCCATTCACTGTCCACCTGTGGATTTACTCCCACGTTGACCCTTAGTTCATAACTGTTCTTTTCTTTTGGCAGCTCTGCACATGCGCAGGCTGGGAACAGGCTCCGGCTGCTCCCCCGCCTCACTGCTGCCCAACTATGAAGACAGCCGATAGCTGCCAGACTGCCCTGGCCTCATCTCTGCCTCTGACACAGAGCCCCTGTCCTCCAGGGCTAGCCCATGTTCCTCCCCAACCTCCTCACTGTCCAACTCTGCTGCCAGCTCCACTAGCCGCCAGTGGGCCACAACACACTGCCCCCACCAAAGCAGTCGTGATATTTTAGCCCAAAACTGCATGGTGATTTTTTGCTGATTAAACAATGCATTTATACAGTTGCAGGCAACGAAAATTGCCTCTCTGCCATGTATATCTAGGCCTTGGCTGATGGGTCTAACTCCAAGCTGGTTTTCATCACCCAGCTTGCTACCCATGATTGTTGCAGCATGCTTGAAAAATAGTTTGGAATACGAGAGTCAGTCCTGTAATTCCACCTCCTGAAGTACCTACTGTACAGGGAAATTGTGTCTGCCTACCTGCCTGCCACTATGCTACGGATCCTTCTGTAGAATAGAGCTCGCTTCAAGGTCCTCTTAACTGCAGTTCCACACTAATTCACTGTGCAGAAAGAACCTCAAGTCATGTTTTCCCTGATGAACCAAAGCTTCAGAGAACATAAAATTTTAGGGCTGGAAGGAACCTTAGAGGTCTTCTAATCCAATCTTCTGCCCATGACAAGAGATCCTATACCATTCTAGACAAATGGCTGTCCACTCTCTTATTAAAAATTGAATACAAATTCATACTGTATTCAAATGTATATCGAATAGAAATTCCAAGCAGGGAAGCTCTGTTTGTAAGACTGCTAGATCAAATTCTGCTATCCTTTTCAGTATTCCCCAATTGCAGATTTAACCATCAAAAAAGAGCTAAGATCAAGCATTTCTCTTTATCTGCATATCTGCATTTAAGGCAGAACTAGTAAACTTGAAAGGAAAACGGATGCAAAGTAATTCATACCACCCATGCATAGAAGGTAAGTCTACATATAATCATATACAGGTTTCGACTTCCCAACAGTTTCATTTAGTGACCGTTCAAAGTTACAACAGCATTGAAAAACGTGACATGACAATTTTTCATACTTATGACCTTTGTAGCATCCCCATGATCATGTGATCAAAATTCAGGTGCTTGGCAATTAGTTCATAATTATGACCACTGCTGTGTCCCAGAGTCATGTGATCCCCTTTTGCAACCTTTTGATAAGCAAAGTCAATGGGGAAGCCAGATTCACTTAACAACCAGGTTACAAACTCATCAACTGCAGTGATTCACTTAACAACTGTGGCAAGAAAGATTACAAAATGGGGCAAAACTTACTTAACAGATATTTTGGGTTCAGTTATGGTCATAAGCCAAGGACTAATTGTACTTTATTCAGAAATTCAAAAATAAGCCAAGAGTTGAAAGAATGTCATCTAGCTAATGTAAATAGTCCTCAAGTTATTGACCCCCATTGGTAATACCAGAATTTCAGTTGCTAAGCAAGTTGGTTGAGTTAAGTGAGTTATGCCTGATTTTATGATCTTTTTTTGCCATGGTGGTTAAATGAATCACATCATTGTTAAGCCAATTTAGCTTCCCTCATTGACCTTGCTTTTCAGAGGTTGGCCGAGAAAGTTGCAATGGCCTTGGAACACCCTACATTATAACCATTGTAGATACACACTGGTTGCCAAGTGCCCAAATGTTGATCACAAGACCATGGGGAGACTGTAAGTTGCAAGCATGAGGAAGGCTTTTTCAGTGCCATTGCAACTTTGAACAGTTGCTAAATGAATGGTTGTAAGTATACTCCCTGTATATGGGTGGTTAGAGTCATGATGCCTCTAATTTCCTCCATCTATTCTAAACCATCAGTCAAATCAAAAGAACTACGCATAATTAACTACTATATAATATTTTCCATTGACTGTCAATTACTGTCAGCTGAAAATTCATTACCATCATTTCATATGTTTTAAAACCTAAAAACAACATAGTAATTAAAACATTGTTAAATACTTTATTCATTATTTTGGAATAATTCAGAATGGAGATATTCAGAGGAGCTAGAGAATCAAACCAGCTGCAGCTTCAGAAGTGTTCTGGGATCAGCCTGATATGAAAACATTTTTTACATTTGCTTAAGGCTGAAAAAAACATTTAGCTGATTTAAAACCCAATTATGTTAACAATCTCAGTTTAGGAAGAATTCAGGACCAGAATCAAACAAAATTTGGTGACAAATCACTAACTGCAAATGCAAAGCCAAAGGGAAAAAAAGGAGAAATGGGAAGTTAAAAGAAGTCTTTAACCTTTCATTTCCTGCTTGAAAATTTCGTAGTTGGTGCAGTGGATTTATGGGGCACATAATTATGCTACAATAAAAAAAAACTGACTGCCCATCTGAATCCGATTATCTTCATAGAAACTATTCTCCCACAGTAGTGATATTATGTAAGATTTTAGCTTGATTTTTCTAGTTACTATCAAAACTTCTTTGTGAGGGCTACTTGTCGAATCCTCTCACCATTACAGCTTTAGTTATGGAGATGAGGAATCCAGCAGGCACAACAAAGAAGAATGGTGACTCTCTTCCAGGAGAGGAAAATATGATTTGTTACAGAGGGTCACAATGGACATGGCAAGGTATATGCAGAAAGCAACAGCTGTTCTCCTTTCTCTTGGAAGAGAACTTTCCTTATCAAAGCAATGCCAAATCCCTGGCAGTGTCAACGTTTGGTTAAGCTGAAATTACCTACTCCACCTAGTTCAAACAGGATGTCCTTTTCTTAGTTTGACAAGAGCCAAACAACACCCTATTCAGAAGATCAACTTGTTGCCTAGATTTCTACATTTCATTTGGGGGAAAAAAGAACTATATGATATATTCAAAGACTAGTTAGCAAATAAAATTCTAGCTCCTGCTAGAAAAAAGAGTGGCTGCATACATTTTACTTCCTCTTTCAAATACAATCATATCTTAGACACACTTTCAAGAATTTAATTTTATCATGAGGGTAGAGATGCAAAAGGATGATCTTGCTTATTCAGATTTCATAGACATGAATGCTCTATGGGAATTTTTAATATTTCTGAAGTCTTTTTAAATTGTGCCAGTTTGTGCTCAAATCTAAATTTTATCGTACTAATAAACCCTGAAATAAATCAGAATGAAGTGCATCATGATTATCTTTATATCATAGATTTCCGTGAGTATAAACTCTACTAAAATTAAATCAAGACTTTACCCATAGTACAATATAAATAACATAAAATGCTTAAATTAGGTTAACAAGAATCCAAAGAAAACTGATATGCATGCACAATACTTTTATCAATTGTGAATATTTGGAAGGCAATATTTCTTAAGAAGAATTTGCTAAATTTCTGGCAGGCAGCTATAACTTTTCAGGCTATCAGATATTATTTCTCACAGATTTTAAGTCCAACAAACCTAATATATTACTTTCATATTTTATTTACATATATGTATATAGGCATGTATGTGCACACATACACAAACTATGTCATGTTACACAATGCTTTTGCTTAGACACTTGAAGAATTGTGTTTTACATATTTTTAAAATCTGGCAATTTTAATCATACTTATTTAAAAATTAGCTAACTACGAACTTTTTAAAAGTATAAAAGTCAGACAAGCATCCAGCACTTGCCAACTTATGCACATACAAACATAATGGGTTATTACTCAATTCTTATTTGTTCTCACATTCAACTTTATGGCCTGATTTATGGCTTGTTCCAAAGCAAAAAGAATTGTGTCCAAGATTATATTGAAAATATTTACAGACCCCTCACATCCTGGACATATACTGTTTCAACTCCTACCCTCAAAACCATAGAGCACGGCACATCAGAACAACTAGACATAAGAACTGTTTTCCCCCCAAATGCCATCACTCTGCTAAACAAATAATTCCCTCAACACTATTTACTAAGTCTGCATTACTATTACTATTAATCTTCCCATCCTTCCTTTCACCCATCTCCTCCCACTTATGACTGTATGACTGTAATTTTGCTGCTTGTATCCTTATGATTTTTGACTGTTTCCTAGTATGATTTGATTGCTTATTGTATGATTTGATTGCTTATCGTAAGGTGTTGAACCTTACGATTCTTGATGAATGTATCTTTTATGTACGCTGAGAACATTTGCACCAAGACAAATTCCTTATGTATGCAATCACACTTGGCCAATAAAGAATTCTATTCTATTCTATTCTATAGCTTGATATATTGATAATTTGTACCTAGTTGCTTTTCTCCATCCCAGATTGCTGTGTGGTTGAACTGCGAGATGATTCTAATGGGAATTTTGATGTTTTGACAGATCTTCCAAAAGGTACAATATAGGTAGTCCTTGACTTACAACCACAACTGCGCCCAAAATTTCTGTTGCTAAGCAAGACAGTTGTTAAATGAGTTGTGCCTCATTTTATGACTTTTGCCACCATTGAACTGCAGTTGTTAAATGAATCATTTAGTTAAGTGAATCTGGCTTTCCCCATTTGCTTGATGGAAGCTGGTTGGGAAGGTTACAAATGGTGATTCCATGACTTCAAGACAGTGCAACTGTCATAAATGCATGTGACTATGGGGATGCTGCAGCAGTCATCAATGTGAAAACCAATCATACGTTACTTTTTTCAATGACACTGTAATTTCCATCAGTCAATAAGCAAATTGTTGTAAATCAAAGACTACCCGTATATGAAAACATAGCCAATTTGGATTAGAGAAGGTATGTACCACAGTCCTCACATGACTTTTCTGTTATGTTCAATGCATCTCCTGACCAATACAAATGCATGATGTTGCTCAGAAAATTTTAAAAAGGGGTGTACTATTATTTAAAATATGCTACAGCAGTTAACTAGCTACTTTGGGTCAGTCATACTTGGCTCCACTTTGCCCTCATTAGAGTTTCTAGGGTGGAAATGAAGAGAGATCTCTAAATACCTTGCCTTGAGTTCTTGAAAAAAAAAAAGTGAGATATAAATCCAGCAAACACCAATGCTAATTTTTGTTCTATACTCTTGCATAATGAAGGCTGTCTAAGAAATGAAAAGGTGGAATGCATCTCCAGAGAACATCACCTGCATCTTTTAAAAATAAAACTCTTCTGATTAAAATATATATTGCTTGATTAATGTAATAATTTTTTGTAAAATTAATAAAAATAGGCAGTCTAATTTATTACATTGATTTCAAACATTGCTAATAACAAATAATGTAAAGTGGCTTTATATCCAACTTGGAACCCCCAGTTGTGTTATGACTATAGTTTCCAAATTTGGGGTGGGGGGTGGGGGCTTTAGGAGCTGGGAATTCTAAGGGCAATGCTATCAGCAGACCTAAAGGAATTAGGCCATGAAGGTTAATTTAATTCATACCAATACTTTGGAACAGGGGTGTCAAACTAGCCACGTCACGTGACATTTTGTGACTTTTCCCCATTTGCGGAGCTGGAGTGGGCACAGCCTGGGTGTGACGCATCCAGGCCGTGGGCCACCAGTTTGACATCTCTACTCTAGAACAACATTTTCAATCTTGCTGGTCGGGGAATTCTAGAGCTTGCCAAGTTTGAAAATCACTGTTCGGGAAGCATTACAAAGACCCTCAAAAACAGAACAAAAAGCATTCACCAACCATTTTGTTATGAGATCTAACAACAGTATTTTGGCTTTGTTTTGAAATCCCCATCAGCCCCAAATTTTATTCTGCATATACCAGGTAAAATACACTGGATCAGGCAAGAAGATGCCTATTAGTTGCTTCTACCATTTTGCACCTTTCCTTGATCTGTCCTTTCTGCAGCTGAGAACAGTGAAGCATGAAACAATTTGCTTAAGCTTACTGATCATGTCACCGCTTAGAAAAACATGTTACTTGTAAAATAAACACCGAGGAATAATGTAAGTCAGTGGTGTTATAGTGGCCTTTGTAGGTCAAAGACATGTTCCAACACATACTTTACTAAAACAGCTGATGGGAAACTTTTTTTTCTGTAGATAGGTGACTGGCAGCATTCCCAACAAACTTTAATAATGCCAAAGAAGGCAACACGTGCATGAAGTCATCACATTAATGCTAACCAATAGAAGTGGTGGCATCATCTTGGATAGGTAATCATTTGCCTTCCTTTGCAGATGATTTTTAATGAGAGGGGTGGAAACAAAAGCCTCTTTTCATCTCATTTCAGAAAAGTGAAGACTATTTTTCAAATACAAATGACATCTTGAATTCACAAAAGCTATAAAAAGAAGCTGAAACCAAAATCCACCTATTTATTTCAATGGGACTCGGTCCCAATGAATCAGGTAGGCAAAGTGTACCATCAAAACCTTACCACCAGCAGCCAACAGTTACCAAACTTGTTCCAACTTTTCATTTTCTAAAAATATCCTTGCTTTCTCAGTTTATTTCTTTGGGCAAATAATTAAATTAATTAGGTGAATTAACTAAATAATTCTTCATTTGTAGGAAACTTTTGATATGACTACTGTGCTTGCACTTCCTCTCCTTTTATGAGAAACCAGAGCCTGAAGAGTATAATTGCCCTAAGAGCCCAATAATACATAGAGGCTTCCAGAATAGCGGAGGGGATTATGTGGACTAAACTTCAACACATTGGGAAAACACTTCATTACAGAAAACTGACCTATCTGGAGAACCAAAACATCCTTCTTCAACTGGGTAATTCCTAGATGCCAATAGCAATAGCACTTAGACTTATACTCTGCTTCATAGTGCTTTATAGTCCTCTCCAAGTTGTTTACAAGTCAGCATATTGCCCCCAATAATCTGGTCCTTATTTTCCGATCTTGGAAGCTGAGTCAACTTTCAGCCAGTCAGAATTGAACTCATGGAAGTGAGCAGTACGTTAGCTTGCAATACTTCACTCTAATCACAGTGCCAATAGTCCTTGCTTATAGACTGCTTGTTCAGCAACAATTCGAAGCTATGATGGGAAAGGAGACTTATGATTGACCCGCAAAGTTGTGGCCGTTGAAACGTCATGTGGTTGTAAATTGGGCCACTGTGCAAACCAATTTACAGCCTTCACAGCCAGCTTTGGACAAGCAAATGCGGGGATGCTGACAGGAAGCTGCAAGTTGCAGTCATGATTCGAGGTGATTCACTTAACCAGAGCCCGAACCGATGCTAAGTAACCTGATGTTTCCCTTAACAATCATGCTACATAGCAATGGAGTTGCTGGTCCCAATTGTGGTTGGTAAGTGAGGATTACCTGTATATGGACTTGTACTCACCCCCACACACCACGGCCATTGCTAAGAATTCTGGGAGTTAGAATGTGTTTTATTCGGAAAACACACGAGGTAGACGGGGTTCCAACAACAAAAGGCTTTATTCACACTTAGTCAGTAACAGGAACATTTGGCTGCAGCCGAGGCCGGCTTTTTATACAGGCTGGCCTGCCTGCTTGTAGCCTATGGCATTTCTTTAAATTTGCCGCCTTTCAGCAGCTCTTTGGATTGGTTCCTAATGAACCAATCCAATGCTNGAACCAATCCAATGCTTAGTTTTCTTAGCCAATCAGATTTGTAGATTTGGAGTCACCCATTTACATATAGAACAGAATGGAACGGCTGGATTAAGATAACTTTCACAGCTCCTGTTTCTCCATCTCTTGGCAAGGCCATATTCTTCGGTAACTCTGTGGCAAATAACCAGCATATCAACTCAGAAAAGCACCAATTTTCCCTTCTTTCCTGCCTAAATCAAACTTGAAACTGCCAGAATGAAGCCACCTTCTTATTTTTGGCCAAAAATAAGTCATTATTGGTACATGTTTCTGTAATAGCTACATACCAGCCAATGGGTACAGAGAGTGTTGTTATCCACAAAGAACCTCTATTTGAACATCTTGGTTTTACATTTAGGCACTCCAACTCTCAACCTATTCAGGGTCCTCGAAGTAGTATAAGGGAGGTCAGATCCTTTAGCCATATCCTCTTTTAATGTTATTTCTTGCTCGATGGTTTCCTTCCTCCACCTTTTAATTCTATTTTGTTCTTGTACACCTGCAGGAATATTTGTTTTTGCCATATCCTTGGGGCATATGTCAATTCAGAGGATGAATGGACCAGTTTATCTGCAGGATTGTCTCTTGCTGGTCACATCCACCCAATCCACTAGAGTGGGGAGGCAGGAAGTACACTTGGCAGGAAGAAGGGCCTTCTCTGTGGTGGGTCCTTCCCTTAGGAATATCATCATTGTGGAAATTAGACTAGCCCCCACTTTCAGAGTCTTTCGGAGGGTCCTGAAGACATAGGTTTTGTCAATGGGCTTGGGGAACCCAGAGCGTGATGGAGCCCATCAAATGGTTTATTTAATTGTGTGCTGTGTGTGGCTGGGGGTAGTGGGTGAGGGTTATTGTTATTGTTTTATTTTTATTTCTCTTTTATGTTTTTACTATTTCTAGGCTGTCTGGAGTTGCTGTGAGTGATGTTCTAAAATAAACAAATAAAACAATTTTAACCTGCAAACTAGCTAAGGCACCAGGTGATGAGCTAATTCCACCCCAGCTGCAACCAGTCCACAAGAACTGGTAGGATAAATAAATGTTAGGCCTAGGGAGGATCACAACAATTCAGGAGAAAAGAAAATGCCAGTCTCCCAAATCTATCTGGGCACTAAGCATCAGGCAAGTCAAAACAGATGAGATTTTTCTTTGGAAAAAAGAAAGGAGTTAATGGTAACATGAATGAGAGATGAAAGTTAATGTTCTGCCACATAAGATGTCAGCTTAACACAGTGATAAATGATTTTATCTTTTTAAGTTCATGCTTTATTCTTATTAATGGCTTTGTTCTTTTTAAAGCATTAATTATACTAAGTTGTTTTGGATTGCAAGTGGAACAGAATAAAAAAACCCCGAGCCAGTCTCCTTTTATAAGAATAGGCATGTCCACACACTGTCTGGATGAATCACAATCTGCATCCCAGACTCTTTGGAAAACTATCAAGTTCTGCGTTTTACAAGAGGATAAGCCTTATTATTTATTAGCGTGACTCAGCCTCCTAGTCAGCATTGTCAGGCACCTGACAGACCCACAGTAAGAGAAAAGCTCACTGCTACAACTATTTTCTTTCTTTCTTTTTTTTAGCCATGGCCATTCCTCTGTTGAGAGGACGCAATGGAACAATGGCTGATTCACTCGTCTGATCTTCAGGCTTTGGGGCCCAGAAAGAAAGGAAGTAGGCAGTTCATTATTAAACACAGAAAAAGAAATGGCACTACATGAGCCTTATGCCAAATGCTTTGCATAACCTTTGATTTTAAAAAATGATTACTGATTGCTCCGATATAAAATGCTGTGGAGTTTGGCTGTCTTCCTGTGCCATTTAGTATCTGTGTGGCATTGCCGGGATGGCCAACTGTTAGTCTGAGGTAAAATATCACCAATATGCTGATGATACTTATAGTCTTCAACTTATGGCCACAATTGGGACCAGAATTTTTGTTGCTAAGCAAGATGGATCAGTCGCACCCAATTTTATGACCTTTTAGGCTATGTTAAGTGAATCACTGCAGTTGTTAAGTGAATCTGGCTTTCCCTATTGATTTTGCTTGTCAGAAGCCAGCTGGGAAGGTCGTGAATGGCAGTCACATAACCCTGGGATGCTGCAACTATTGTAATTTCATGCTGATTGCCAAGAGCCCAAATTTTGATCCAATGACCAGTCATAAGTATGAGGACTGGTCATAAATCAATTTCTTTGTGCTATTGTAATTTTGAAAGGTCACTGAATGGTTTGTCAGCGAAGGACTACCTCTATTTATGTATCACCATCCAGGTCTGACCCAGTTCCTGGAGGCTGTGAAGATCTGGATACCAGGGCCATCTTAACAGCATTATGGGCCTCGAGCAAAGCAGCGTATTGGGGGCCCTACGACAACTACTCAGAGGAATAAATATATAAATGATCAATAAAATTAAACATATATTTATTTTATTGGCACTTCCAACAAAATCGGTAATTGAAACATTAAAAACATGCTGTGCGGCAACAACTAATCAACATGATAAACATCTGAACAATACACAAGGCTTGAAAAACACAATACTCAGTGAGCCAAACAGTTGCTGTATTTATATAATACAAGGTGCATTGAAAGGTTAACATACACAGATTAGCATGGGAGCCCTAAGCTCGTGGGGCCCACAGGCAAGTGCCCATAAGGCCCATGCATTAAAATGGCCCTGCTGGATAGGCCAACCGAATCTCTGCAGTACAGGACGGCTGTTCACTGGGGACATATCTAGTTTTATCCTGGTTCCAATGTTTGCTTTGGATGGGACTGCATTCTCTATAAAGGAACAGGTTTGTGATTTGGGTGCTCCAGAGTTTTCAACTCCCAATGGAGAGTATAGCCAGAGGACTTTTGCTCATTTTTGGCTTGTCTACCAATTGGACACTTTTTTGAACCAGAGGCCCTGCCCATAATGACTTGTGACCTTATGAGCACAGCGCTGCAATGCATTTTACACAGGGCTCCATTTAAAAAATGCCTCAGAAGTTCCCATTCCTCTAGAGTGCATCAGTCATTATTTTAACTGACCTAGCCAATTTAGGTAATATCCATGCTACAGCCATTACACAGATTGTCGATTACAGGTCCAGTTCAAAGTACTGGTTATTAACTTCCAAACTTTAAAGAATCAGCTCCAGAACTTTCAGAACTGTCTTTCCTGACAAGACTCAACATGTCCCTTCTGCTCTTGAAAAGAGCAGCTGCCAAGGGACGCCAACCAAAGTGAAGGCACTATACTAAAGGATCCATCATGCCTTTCAAATTCTGCAATTAATTAGAGAATGAATCAGCAGAGATACAGTGTATAAAATTCAGTGCTAAGTGACTAAATACAGCTGACAAAAGACCTAAATAATCACAGGTGATGAAAAACATCTCTATAGACTGTGAAAACCAATTACAACTATGAAAGTTACAAATACCCTCCATGCATAATTATACTATGACTTTTGAAAGCATTTCTAGCCAGTATATGAATGTTAACTTTTCATTGTTTGCCATTTTATGGAATTGGTTGTTCTCCTTTCATCGATTTGGCTTTATAACTTTATTAAATTGAGCTGGCTGTATAACTTTATTAAACTGGATCATGAGGCATCTTAAAAGCTATTCAAAACAAAATAGACAAATAGATAATAAAAAAAGGGGAAGGATAAAAAGCAGAATACAAGTGAGACAAACATTAGTAGCTCAGTAGAGTCACTTGGCCTCTTCTTAGCCTTTGTCAGAATAAAATCTCTTATAATGTGAAAGTCAGAATAAGCAACTTGTCAGGCACAAGCAACCAGAGCCACTAACAATAGCACATGCAAGCAACTTTATTGACTTCCACCTATATTACAAAAATCTGCCTTTTGCACCTGCACAAGGAATCAAGGCTAATTCCCCGCTTGACTCCTCCTTCCAGCCTGACAGCTTCTCAACAAATCTTATCCCCAAAGTCTTTTAATTACTACCCAAGTTCCAGCAAGTGCATTCATTCATGTTAGGTTTAATTATTTTCCTGGCTTTTAAGGTCTTTGTGACCATGTCCTTCTTTTACCCTTTTTCAGGCTTGGAAACATAAACTATATGCCAATAATTACTCAATGGTCCTTGGGGTTGTTATTAGAAAATATAACTAATTGATCAATCCTCTCTCAAGAGTAGTCTTCCCTAGTTTAGAATCTTCCATGTGGCTGGATTTCTTGTCCCAACATCCCTTGGGATACTGTGAAGAAAACTGAAGCCACTGGTTGACATCTTTCTTTATATCTAATTGTCTTTTCCTTTTTCTTTCTTTCTGCACTTTTCTCCCTTTTCGTTCTATTTTAGATTGTATTAGTTCTTATTTTTAATTTTTTTAATTGAAATTTTACTTTAATAAAACTTTCAATTAAAATTTTCATTAAAAGAGACTGAAGAGAAATTAGGGACAGAACTGGCTTACAGCATATACAGATTGAGATGATTATACATATACACTGCTCAAAAAAATAAAGGGAACACAAAAATAAGACATCCTAGATTTGAATGAATGAAATATTCTTATTTGTTTATTACATAGTTGAATGTGCTGACAACAAAATCACACAAAAATTATGAACGGAAATCAAATTTAGCAACCCATGGAGCTCTGGATTTGGAGTTACACTCAAAATTAAAGCGGAAAAAAAACACTACAGGCTGATCCAACTTTGATGTAATGTCCTTAAAACAAGTCCAAATGAGGCTCAATAGTGTGTGTGGCCTCTACGTGCCTGTATGACCTCCCTACAACACCTGGGCATGCTCCTGATGAGGTGGCAGATGGTCTCCTGAGGGATCTTCTCCCACACCTGGACTAAAGCATCGGCATCCCCCAACTCCTGGACAGTCTGTGGTGCAAAGTGGCGTTGGTGGATGGAGCAAAACATGATGTCCCAGATATGCTCAATTGGATTCAGGTCTGGGGAAGCGGAGCGGCCATCCATAGCATCAATGCCTTTGTCTTGCAGGAACGGCTGACACACTCCAACCACATGAGATCTAGCATTGTCTGGCATTAGGATAACCCAGGGCCAACAGCACCAGCATATGGTCTCACAAGGGGTCTGAGGATCTCATCACGGTACCTAATGGCAGGAAGGCTACCTCTGCGAGCACATGGAGGCTGTGCCGCCCCTAAAGAAATGCCATCCCATACTATTACTGACCCACTGCCAAACCGGTCATGCTGGACGATGTTCAGGCATCGTTCTCCACAGCGTCTTCCAGACCCTGTCACGTCTGTCACATGTACTCAGTGTGAACCTGCTTTCATCTGTGAACAGCACAGGGCGCCAATGGTGTGAATTTGCCAAGCTTGGTGTTCTCTGGCAAATGCCAAACGTCCTGCACAGTATTGGGCTATAAGCACAACTCCCACCTGTGAACGTCGGGCCCTCATACCACCCTCATGGAGTCTGTTTTCTGACCATTTGAGCAGCCACATGCACATTTGTGGCCCGCTGAGGTCATTTTTCAGGGCTCTGGCAGTGCTCCTCCTGTCCCTCCTCTGCACAAAGGTGGAGGTAGCGGTCCTGATGCTGGGTTGTTGCCCTCCTACACTCCTCCACGCTCCTGATGTACTGGCCTGTCTCCTGGAGCACCTCCATGCTCTGCACACTATGCTGACAGACACAGCAAACCTTGTCACAGCTCACATTGATGTGCCATCCTGGATGAGCTGATTACCTGAGCCACTTGTGTGGGTTGTAGACTCGTCTCATGCTACCACTAGAGCGAAAGTACCGCCAGCATTCAAAAGTGACCAAACCATCATCCAAGAAAGCATAGGAACTGAGAAGTGGTCTGTGGTCACCACCTGCAGAACCATTCCTTTATTGGGGATGTCTTGCTAACCGCCTCTGCTTTCCACCTGTTGTATATTCCATTTGCACAACAGCATATGAAATTGATTGTCAATCAGTGTTGCAACCTAAGTGGACAGTTTGAATTCACAGAAGTGTGACTGACTTGGAATTACATTGTGTTGTTTCAGTGTTCCCTTTATTTTTTTTGAGCAGTATATTTAAAAGTAATAAATGCATTTTTTACTTATGAAAGAATAAACATCCTAAGCCCTTTGTAACACTTTTTCTCTTAAGATTATAAACCTGAAAAATAAGTCACAATTATTATTTTAATATAGTGATTACATTCACTGACATTTTCTATCATATTAATGGAAAAACTAACATATATATATATTGGAACCAGTTGAAGAATTATTTTTATGGGATGATTTATAAAGTATTCTAATAGCGAGATCAGTCATCAGCCACTCATCACATTTTGAGACCATGGAAAATATAAGTATTGTGAACTGAATACTGGTATATATATTGATACTGAACTGGTTAATTATTATGTCTGTACAACTGTTGACACAAAATAGATTTCAAATGCCTTTTCTTCAAACTTTGGCCATTTCTCCCTGGGGATTCAGGGAATTGCAATGTCCAGTACATCTGGCACAATTCTGAACAATTGGAAAGTATAAAAGGTTCCCTAAAGTTCTGCATTAGTTACATAATTGCATTATGGTTAAAATGTAATTGTTAATCTTTCAATCATAGCATATTTGGATATCTTATGCCTTGAACTCCATCTTCCTAAGATGAGGAACATCAGAGGATACTGTTCATGCCTACCATCACCATTCAGGCCAACCCCACTGCCTTGCAGGTTGAACATCTAAGAGCTTCTAAGAGTTTCTACGTATAGCTAGTCCTTGATGTATGACCAAAATTTCTGTTGCTAAGTGAGACAGTTGTTTAGTGAATTTGCCCCATTTTACTAACTTTCTGGCTACAGTTATTAAGTGAATCACTGCAGTTGTTAATCTCATAACAGGGTCTTTAAATTAATCTGTCTTCCCCACTGACTTTGCTCGTCAGAAGGTTGCAAAAGGTAATCCCATGACTCCAAGACATTGAAACCGTCATAAATATGAACCAGTTGCCAAGTGGTTGAATTTTGATCACGTGACCATGGGCAAAGATCATAAGTGTGAAAAATAGAACAGAATAGTACCTTTATTGTCATTGCATTCTACAAATACAATGGAATTTGAAAGCTACTCCAGCACAGTGTCCCAAACACCACATCACAATCACACTACAGAGTATTTAAAAATCAAAATAATGAAAATAATAATTAAAAACCTAGTCTAAAACCTATCTAAAACATGTAGTAAATCAGATAGTTTAAAAATGCCACTATATACATAGCCGATTTAGTGTATACGTAACAAACTAAGTTCTGTTAATAACGGATGGAAAAGAAACTGTTCCTCAGTCTATTAGTCATAAGTCATAAGTAGTCATAAGTCACTTTTTTCAGTGTCGTAACTTCGAACGATCACTAAACAAACTGTTCTAAGTCAAAGACTACCTATATTGCAGATGTGACTGTCTTATACCTCCAAATGAGATGCTTCCCATCTTCTGAACCATATACCTGGAAAAATTCAGTTCTCGGGCATGTCTGGTGAAGTAAATTTCTGGCAAGTAAAGTAAGAGCATACAGCATCATGGAACATACTGTAGATATCACCAACATAATTTGAGTGAGAATTCTTGGAACTCTACATAGTTGGATCTGAAAGCCTGCCATGAAAGTACATGACTATGAAAATATTCTGAGGTAATTTATCCCTCCAGCCTGATGTAATCCATTCTACCTAGGACTATGACATGGTTCCAAAAATGGTACCATCCATGCAGGATTTGAGGGCACAAGTTCAGGGCTTATGATCTTTAAGAATAGAGTGAGTCAAAAGCATCATCTTGATGCAGAGATTAACAATTTGGACCTGTCATGCTGGAGCACAAGAAGCAAGATTTATATATCAGGAAAAGCAAGTAGTAGTCACATCCGCATTAAGCTCCAGTTTCAGTGACATTGATGGACACAACCATGCATTTTTCTTGGCAACCATAAACAAAAGTAATTTGGCAACTGTCTTATTCTGGAATATTTTTCCAGTCCAGTTTGTAGTCACATTTGATTTTACATATAGGTAGTCCTTGACTTACGACCATAATTGAGCCCCAAATGTTTGTTGCTAAGCGAGACATTTGTTAAGTGAGTTTTGCCCCATTTTATGACCTGCATTGCTACAATTGTTAAGAGTAACTGCAGTTGTAAAGTTAGCAAAATTAGTTATAAAGTTAGTTATAATGACTTTGCTCACCAGACGGTCACAAAAGGTGATCATCACACGACCCTGGGACACTGCAGCTGTGATAAATATGAGTCAGTTGCCAAGCATCTGAATTTTGATCACACGAGCATGGGGATGCTGCATAAGTGCGAAAAATGGTCATAAACCACTTTTTTCAGTGCTGCTGTAACTTTGAACAGTCACTAAGCAAACTGTTGTAAGACAAGCACTACCTGTACATGCATACTTTGTCTGAAATTCAAACAATGGGTAAAGGAACAATCAGAGAAATACGAATGAGGAAGGCATCAGTAATCCATCAATTAAAGCAGTATAGGCAGAATGTTAAAATGTTCTTTTATTAGCTTCCGTACTCTGAAGAGCTTTGTACAGGAAGCATCTTTCTGTCCTTTACAAAGCACTAAGCTAGAAATAATAATGTGAAATAGGGAAATTTCATGGAAACGAAAATGATATATCCACATCACATTTTTACCAAACATGACAGTGAAGATTTTATTTACCTGGGAGGTGAAATATAAACATTGGAAATGCTCCCAATGCTTTACATCTTACTCAATACATTTTACAATACAATTCTCATCTGGGCAAAATAACTACAATGTCCCCAGATACAGGGGTTGGCTTCTGGGGGTTTGTAGGGGTTCAGGAGATCCTCTAAGATTCTGTACAGTTCAGAGAACCCCCAAATCCCACTCGTGGATGGCCCCTCATTTCCCCTCCCCTTCCAGGAGGCCCCACATGGCCCATTTTGGATGCAGGTAAGTGCAGGGCGCTCGCGAGGCTCAGGGAGGGCGAAAAACAGGCCTCCCGGAAGTTTGGGAAGGCCGGAAATGGGCCTGTTTCCAGCTTCCAGAGAGCCTCCAGAGCCCTGGGAGGCCCATTTCGCCCTCCTGGAGGCTTGAGAAAAGCCTGAGCCCAGGGAGGACAAAAATGCCCCCCTCCTGCCGTGGTGCGGGAGGCTGACTAGGCCATGCCCACCTTGGTAACACCCGCCCAGCAACCAGGCAGAGAACCTGTTGTGAAAATTTTTGAAGCCCACCCCTGCCTAGATATGCACTTTTCTTCCAAGAGTATAATTTCAATTTTTTTTACCTCAAGCATTAGAGATACCTTCAATGCAGAGATGCCAACGTTTTAAGGGCACATGGGTTTTTCGAGAACCTAACTAGAAATCTAGACTCTTAAAAGAAAAATAAATCAGGTAAAGTTATCCTCTATATTAATATAGGTAGTCCTTGACTTATAATCATTCATTTAGTGACCAAAGTGCCGACAGCACTGAGAGAGGGTTGTCAGAGGGGCTGCTCCTCGGTGGTGGATCTCACCCTCCAAGAAGCTGCACTTGGCCATCACGTAGGTCTCCCGGTCGGTGAGCTTGACCATGGCCTGGCCAGATTTCTTCAGGTGCAGCTTCCCGTACCAGGTGTGCATGTGCTTCCACCACCCGAGGAGGACCTCCGAAGTGTAGCCCAGGCTCTCCGCCTTCTCTCTCCAAGCCGCCTGCTTCCACTTGGTGTCTCGATAGAGCCTGAGTCCCTTCCTCCAGAGGTACTCGTTCTCCCTCAGCCATTCGAGCACCTCATCCTCATGTTCCTCTGCAATGGAGTACTGTCTCCTCTCCCCCTTTTCTCGCGAATGCCTCTTCCTCCCTCTGACAGGGCCATCTGGGCCCTCATCAGAGGGGCTTCGAGGTTCTAGGGGCTGCTCCACCACCACCAGCAGCAACAACAAAAGTGACTTATGACCGATTTTCACACTTATAAACAATGCAGCATCCCCATGGCCACATGATCAAAATTCTGACGCTTGGCCACTGACATGTACTCATGACAGTTGCACCGTCCTGCGGTCACATGATCATCATTTGTAATCTTCACAGCCAACTTCTGACAAGCAAAGTCAGCGGGGAAAGCCAGATTCATTAATGACCACATGATTCACTTAACTGTGGCAAGACAGATTGTAAAATGATAGCAAAACTTAACAACTGCCATGTTTAGCATTGGAAATTTTGGACTCAACTGTGGTCGTAAGCCCAGGACTACCTGTAATATCAGTAGTGCTTAAAAGTGTCTGTGGTTTTCCCAGCCCTGTTAACACACCAGCTTCTTTAATCAGGTTCTGTCTTCATCATGCCCCTATTGCTGCAGATGGCACAAACTGTACCCCAGCACATCTAAAAGGTATCAGGTGGGGAAAATGAGGTTATAGCAAATGGTGTGTCTGTTGCAATTTGTCTGTTGCAAAAACTTACACTTAAAATATTTCTTTCAAAGATTTTATGTTTCACATTAAGAAACATGCAAAATCATCTTTACCCCATTTAATCTTTGTTGGTAAAATGAGCCAGTCTCAATCTAAATTCATATGTGGATATACTTTATTAGTGCTAGTAGAATTACTTGGTGGTTCCTAGCCAATGTCTTCTGGAAAGTCTATTAATTTTTCACGTCCTATTTTAACATAATGATTTTGGCTTAGCACAATGTACAAATGCAAGCATACATATGTTTTAATTCATCCATGTGGCTTTCTATCCTAGCTGCAAACAAGCAAACAGCCTAAAGCGCAGGAAAACTCCTACATTTTTTGTTGCTATTTAGGGACCTGAATGTTTAATATGCCTACTTTATGTACTATAAATTACTGAAGTTTTTTGAAAAAAAAACAAACAAACCCCACAAATAATATTAAAGACAAATTAAGGCGATGAATCATTAGAGATGTACTTTAAAGTCTTTCTAAATGTACAAAAAGAGATTAAGCAATCCAACTCTACAAGTTTGGATGAACCCCAAACTATCTTTGCCAGTTTTTTTGCCTTTTTGAGGTGTTGCGTTTCCATAATTGAGATATTATGGGGCTTGGTCACATACACCTGGAAGGTCTCAAATAGACAACCTTATATATGTAATGCAAAAAAAAAAATTGATACGGAAAACTTCCAGTCAGGGTGGAACGTTACATAGTAGTTGATAATTGCTTGTACCTTCTACGTTCTAAGATTATCTTTTTAAGCAACAGCTCTCTTTAATATATTGTGTATGTGAGCATACACTGTCACTAAATTCAATTTCCATATTGCTGGTCTATTTTGATACAAATTACTTTCATTTTCAAGAACTTAAGCATTAAACAGCTAGACTCTGGGCATTTGTTTAACAGGTTAAACACATTTGCAAAACATTGTGTGTGAATTGCCCCTAATTTCAAAGGCCAATTTGCTCCCACGCTGGAAAAGGAGCTGGGGTGGGTGGTAAAAGAGCAGGTTCTTCCACATAATTTTACTCTATTTTGCTATCATCTTGCCTATAGCAAGAATGATTATGACCAGGAAGAAATATGCAATATGCAATATAAAGAAAATACTTTGTAACTATGTAATTAAAATATTGTTCCTTTCTTGAAAAAAGGGTTCTATAGCAAGCATGTGATCTTGGATTGTGGGAGTTGTGATCCAACACACCTGAAAGGTAGCATCTGTTGGTCCTGCCTTAGGACACTACAACTGTTCTAAATGTTTCCCTCATGATTCTACACCAGAATTATTTTCATTAGACTCAAGACTTGGTTCAAACACTGCATGAAGCCATGGTTTGTTGAACAACTCAGAACTGTCTATGCTACATTAAAAAAAGAGCTTTACAATGCATTCTAAAGATTATTATTTAAAACCAAACAAACCAAATGATGACTTGGCAATCTGATACATGTTTATGAAAGCAATGAAAACCAAGAGCTCAAGGTGTTGGTGAAGATTTCCGTTTTCCTGCCATTCCCCATTTGTTCCTTGCATGATATTCCCTCTTCAGCAAAAAGGGAAGCAAACCAACAAATTTTGTGTTTTATCAAATACAATAAAGCATCAGCTTTATTTAAGATATCATAATCTCTGGATTACTAAGAGAGTAAGAGATACATCTTGGAAGCAGGCTGCCTTGCTAGAGTTGAAATTAGCATTTAATTCTGATGGGTTTAAATTTAATCCCCATTATCTCATTATCAAGGGAACTAGCCTGAGGATTTTTAACTCCAAATGTACACTGAAAAAGTGATTGATTGTATGTAACTAGTCTTTCTCATAAAGAAGCATAAATAGGTACAGAAGTTTGCTCTTTTGGGGAGTCGAAAAAGTTTCCACCCCTAATTTTCCTTATCAATTCCAGCAAGACTGGATTTCCCTCATTCTCTTTAGATAATGGCATTTTGTCACTTCTGAATTGGGGAAGTTTGAGTTTGGAAGGTAGGTCCCCCTATTCATCTTGCCAAGTTGGGCTTTAATTCCTCATATGAATCTTGACAGCACAACTGACTTTCAGTTTTCCTTCCTTTCCTTTCAGACATTGTTCTAATTTACTTATTTATTATGCATTTGATTTTTTTTTGGGGGGGGGAGTTTTCATACTCTGCTCAGTCCTTGGGAACTGGTTATAAATTTTGTAAAAGAAATCACGTTTCAGCTAGTAGTAAATTAATCATCAAGACTCATAAATCAGTTTGAAGCTTAGCTTCTTGCATGAACCAGGTTACTATGGCCTTTTCAGCAAACCATGTTTTAAACCATAATTTGGCACATACAAACTCTGTTAAATGTGATTCTCAGGTATAGTTGCATACGGGATTGCGGATTAGTCTGGGTCATATACATATGGCACTCATTTCCCACAATATAAATTTGCATCCATATAACTGAATATATTCCCCTCCCAACAAAAATATTTCCCCAATCTGGGACAACACTTCCAAATTTCTTGGACTTTATTTCTCAGGATTACACTAGAAAGCTGATTTGGTCACATTCATATTAAAGTAACTATCTTGGGAGGGGTATATTATGATGCTGTCAAGTTAACGATCATCTGTGTAAAAAAATGTGAATTATTTTTAGGCAAGTGTTTAATTTAGACTTAGTCACAACAATGATGTTCAAGATAGCTCAAAACGTACTCATAAGACATCAGCCTCTGCCTATTGTGATTACAGCTATCTTCCTTCTCTGTTGAATTTTGGGTCAACAGCTGCTGATATTAAAACTCCTACCTACATCAATAATGGCCCAAAAGAATTTAACAGGTAAGATGAAAGACAAAATGTCATCTAAATACCACATGGAAGACAATTAACAGGTGTATCCACTAAATTAAAAAACAGAACATAGTGGTCACCATGTACCCTTTTATTGCACAGATGACAAATCTAAAAAACAGGCAAAGCTTAATTGCACCATAATGGCCCCCATCTTAAAGTCTATGGAGATCCTCAGTCATCCAAGTCATGGCAGTTGCAAAAGTGCTTTTTCAAGAGGCAACTGGCCTTTTTTGTTCAAAAATGGTTCACTTCTGAACCAAAATGTTCAGAATTGAAGAAGCTTCTTGGATGAGAAGTGAAATGTTTTCAAGCAAAACAAAGAAAATCCAGTTACTTTTTGAAAAAGCACCTTTGGGGGCCCCATCTTAAGTTTTTTTGATCTCACTCTGGACACTCCTGCCAACTGATAGCATGACTACGTATTATTTCAAGATATGATGAGGTATTCTCTTTGACTGTGGCTGAGAAAGGAGACTTATTTTTGGGAAGGATAGCAAATCATGTGAAAAACATAACTTGATTTCTCCTCAAGTGACATTTGTTCTCTTCAGCATTTAGCATTTAGAATTTAGAAAGATTTTAGAAAGAATTTAGCATTTAGAAAGATAAAAATATATCTCTTCTGACAGGGCATGATTAGATATTTTAATATTTCTTTTACCATCCAGTAAAATATTTTTAAAAAATGGTTGTTCTTTAAGTTTTAGCTATCAGGAGTATTTGTCAGAATAAAAAAAAGTGGGGTAGAAACTTATGGTCACAAACCAAACCAACATAATGTGCTTGAAGTGGCCAGTTAGCAGTGTGTAGTAATCAACTAGATCAGCAGGTGACAGCACTGAGATGGTTTTGACTCAGACCTAGCTACAAGGATGAGAGACCATGAGAAAATCCCCCAGGAAATAGATTTGATCAGCAAATTGGAAATCACTCCACCCTCATTTCCATATTGTTACCATGAAGACTAAACAGAGAAATCAAAATCAGAGGCTAGAGTCCTTCATCTTTTAAAAGTTGGAACAGTCCTTCATTTTTAAAAAAATATTTATTCAACATATTCCCATGGTGACCTGTTTTATAATCATAACTATGAGGCTCAATTATTAGTCCCCACTGTTTTGTGAAAATTATTAATAATGTGGAATCATTTTTAACATCAATTATATAGGCAAGAGATGATGTTCCAGGAATATAGGTAGTCCTTGACTTATGACCACAATTGAGGCCAAAACTTGTTAAGTGAGAATTTGTTAAGTGAATTTTGCCTCATTTTTATGACCTTTCTTGCCACAGTTAAGTGGATCACTGCACTTGATAAGTTAGTAATCCAGTTGTTAAATGAATCTGGCTTCCCCATTTACTTCGCTTGTCAGAAGTTCGTAAAAGCTGATCACATGAACCCAAAAAAATGCAACTACCATAAATATGAACCCAATTGCCAAGCATCTGAATTTTGATCACATGGTCTTGGGAATGCTGCAAAAGTTGTACCTAACTGTGAAAAACAGTCATAAGTCACATTTTTCAGTGCTGTTATAACTTTGAATGGTCATTAAATGAACTGTTGTAAGTGGAGGAGTATCTGTAATATGTAGATGTCAAACCATCTAGAAAGTTCAATCAAGAAAATTAGAAGGAACCAAAACTTGAGTCTGTTTAACCTTTGTTTGTGCACTTTGCTAAAACACGTATACTGCCAAAAACAGATTCAAAAGGGGGAAGTTATATGGGTTCACATGAAACAAAATCCCACAAAACAGAAAAGTTCTTTATTTTTATCTTTTAATGTTAGCTATACATTTAACTTTTAAGAGAAAGGATTCTCCATTGCTGTGATGCATCTTTCTGCTACCTTCTCTATGTTGATTACCTGTTAATTTAGAGGTTCTCAAAGTAGGGCCATGGATGACTCATAGCAGCATCCCAAATTCACCAGCCAGAGCTGATCTTCAGTGTCAGTTCAGTGACCCACTTTAACTGGAATCCACTTTCCAATACGGCCGCCTCAACCTGTAATTAAAGCCTTAATTTTGGATTACATCCTTGGTAAGATATTCATTTTTAAAAACCTTTTTTAAAATGGGGATGTGAAAATTTATACAACTGCACCTACTACCAGTATTTTATTCACTAACAATGCTTACTTCCGTGCTTTTAGACAGGGGGAGTGTGTTATGTTGAATTGTGGGATCCCCACATTTTCTAAATAGTATTCTATAACTGCAGCAATTGGGGCGAACACTGTGATAGCACTTCAGATGAAGCTGCTGAATCTCTGAACAGAGGCAAAGCGGATTGTTTCATTGTTGACAATTCTGTTCCTTTTGTTTTATTTAATTTGCTGCTGGAGATCTAACTGGTTCCTTTCATTTTATGCAAGCAGCCTTGAGGAAGTGAGACAGCTTCTCTCAATGCTTCTGTTCAAACATCCCCTTTGATGAGCAAGATTTAGACCTGAAGTAGCTATTTTTACTTTGTGCCTCCCAAACTACATTTCCCCTGCTTATGAAAGTTTCCAGCGCCAAGTCATAGCTCAGGCTCAGCCCAACCTTTAACTCACCGTCTCCCTCTAGTGACCCAAATTGTAAATACAGTAGAGTATTGGAATGTCTACCTCTGAGGAACTTTTCTCTGCTCATAAAATGGGGTGTGTGGCAGATATGACACATTATTTCTATTCCCATCATGGCTGGAGAGTTGAAGGCTAAGTGTCAATAAAACAATAATTCCACCCAATCCTGTGATTCATCTAGGAGAAGTCAAGATATAGCTGCATGATATCCCAAAGCATATAGTCTCTCCCTCAGAACCTTAAAGTCTACATTTTATATCTTGCTTCGTTCACAACTGATTAGTGGCTTCCAGCAAGTTATTTTTTTTCACTTCCTTTCTAACAGAGGTAATGATAATTACCAACCTTCCCTGAACTTCATGGTTTTCCTAAAGTAAGAATTACCATCATAATATATACAAGAAGGGTTTCCTCCTCAAAAATTGCTAGAAATCTGAAATGTCTTATGGAAACATGGTTTTCCCAAATTTGTTTTGTTTCATAATGGCACTGGGAAGTTACAACCAGTTGCTACAAATCCTAGAGTTCATTGTTTGTAGATTAAAGAATTACATGATTTTCAACCTTCACTGACACAGTCCAGTAACTTTTTTGAATTCTGAAGGACTGTTGAGCTTGCAAGGTATCATTTAGATGCACATGGCAGTTGATATTAATGAGGGGCTGAATGGACTCTGTTTCAAGGCAGATAACACAGCCCTGAAAGAACTAAAAGTGATACCTACAGTCTATAATGGTAGAGAGACCACCAGTTACGCTGGGCTTGATTACAGGCACATAGCATATAGTGTTTTTCTTCACAATATAGAATTGGCCTGCCAATGTCTTCTTCCAGGACAGCTTTCAATGACCCAGTTTTATCTACAGTCCTAGGGTTTCCTAACTGTCTTCCCATCCAAGATCTAATCCGACTGAGCATCTTCAAAATCAAGGCAAACCATGTACACACAAACACCCCTTGAATTTATTCTACTTCAGCTTAAGCATTCTTTTGCACCAGGTTGTATCATTTAAAAGCCTGTCACCCAAAGACAGTGGTGGGATCTCAGTAAGGTAGTGTTGTGATGTGACAGCAAGGTTAGAGGCAAGGACAATCAGGGTCTTTCTCAGAGAATGAGCTGAGCAACCAAGCACAGGAAATACCTTTACTTCCTTCCAATCATCTTCAGGCTTTCAAGTTTAACACCAAACTACACTATGAGATAACTACTTCCCCAGTCTCTCCTCTGATGGGCTCTGACCCGAAATGGATTATTTCAGTGGTACCATCTCCCCCCCACCCCAGTATTTGAGTTATTTTCAAGCTGCCTTCCCCCAAATTACAGTTCCTGGGACTTAACTATCCAAATATATCTGGAAAGCACCCGGTTGGGTTGGGAAAAGGTTTCTTAAGAGAACAAAATGGCAGTGAGAAAGCTACTATAGGAAGTAATAAAGGAACAAAAATAAACCCCAGCTTAGAAGGGTTGGCACTTAAGCTTCAAGGCAGACAAAAAACGACTTACTTCTTCCTCAACTGCAAGCCATCCCGATTTCCTCCTCCACAGGCCAACAAACTAAGTAAATTCGGTTGCCTGGTTATTTCAGCCTAATCGCCTGGTGGCAGACGAGGATTAAACCTAAGATTCCGTGCGTGTAAGCGAAAGAAAACTAAAACTAAAAATAAAAAAAAAGGGGGGGGGAGATGCAATTATCCAGAGTAGGCTGGATAGTTAGCTCTCCTTCCAGTGAAACCCGCACCTATCCGGACACCCCAAACGCCGCAGCCCCTCGACCTTGCTCGCAAGTTACACTTTGTGTTTCTCTCTCTCTCCCCAGTCCCCTCCCGCGTCCGGGACGCGAGATAACCGCGGCTCCTTCCAAGGACGGAAGGCTGCTAAACCTGCCGGCTGGGCGCGCCGTCCAGTCCAGAGCAAAGCGCCCCCGAGCAAAGCGCCCCTAAATCCGGCGAGCCTCGCAGAGGTCACGGCGCGGCCAGACCCCGAGAAACGACACAAAGAAGCGCGTGAAGAGACTCACCCAGCCAAGAGCTTCAAGAAGAGGTCGGGCACTTCACGCGCAAAGCCGGCAACCAGGGGGATGGAGCAGGCGAGGTCCGGGAAGGAGAGCGGGAGGGAGGGAGGGAGGGAAGGCAGGAGGGAAGGGCAACGGCTTCACTGCCTGCCTGACTTCTCACCTGCGGCCGACCTCAGGCGAGGCGGTGGGGAACTCCGCCGCCTTCGGCACAGGTGTAAGCGTGCTCCGGCTTGCTGGGTCCTAGCGCCCCAACGTCACCCACGAGGAGCCTTGAACCTCGCTTTATCTTGAGGCGGGAATCTCACCCAGCCTCCATTGTGCGGGTTTGAGCGTTCAAGAAATAAACGGACGGATCAAGCGGCGGGAGGGAGAAGAAGGGCGGGATGCTGAGGATTGTTTGCTTTAAAAACCACCTCAACCGCATGCCTTTTTTTTTTTTTCCCCTACCNGAAGTTAAAAAACCACCTCAACCGCATGCCTTTCCCCCCCCCCCACCTCCAAAGGAAGTTACACACTTGTGAGGGCTTGGTTCACAAACAGCCATGGTGTTTGGGGCAAAAAGTGCACGCTCAATGTTTTTGGGCGCGCACACACATTTCTTAGGACGTAAACTTTACTCGGAAGATAATCTCATGCGGGTTCGGCTGCAGAGGTTCCAAGTTGCCGTTGTATTCATGATTCAACTTGTAGATTAACATCTGAGCAACTGCACACTGAAGACAGTTTTTTAAATCAGTTCTCTGGCGACTTGCTGAATTACTGCCTGTCAGGAAAACGTGGAGGTCTTTAAAGACCAAATAGAAAGGATTTGCACAACATGCCAACTTGCACCAAATGCATTGCAGTGGGGCTTGGCATGAGGGAGTTGTGAAGTAGGGTTTTCCGACCAAGTCTGGTTTATTCAACAAACCACATCAACTTAAATCATAATACAATGTCCCTATCAAGACAACTGTTCTATATTTACATGCTTGTAATACCCTCTTCTGATTGGGCCACAAATACTGCTTGGTGATTGGTTCGCATTGCCGCCTTGTGATTGGTCCGCTGGATCGGCGGGAGATCCAAAGAGCCGTCATTGTCCCCGAGCCGCCGCTATAAAAGAGGCTGCCGCGGCTCCTTGGTTAGAACAGACTTTAGGAACTAAATAAAAGAGCTGAAAGTCACACTGGTCTCGAGTCTCTTTTCCCGCGTTCTAACACTGGCAACAAAGGTGGGATTCTGAGACAAAGGAGAGCACGTGGCAACGAGGACTGACCAACGGACGAGATGGCTGGCAGCAACTCGCCACCCGCACCATTCGACCCAACGGCAGAGGACTGGGAATCGTACATCGACCGGTTTCTCATGTTCCTCGAGAGCAACGATCTGCAAGGGATCACCGATAAAAGGAAGAGAGCCGTGTTCCTGACACACTGTGCGCCCACAGTGTTCAAAATGGCCAAAGCATTGGCCAAACCTCAGGACGTTAAACAGATGGCGTGGCCAGAG
>BHFT01041997.1:0-13098 GCA_004320025.1 Laticauda laticaudata | reverse complement strand
AGGTTGAATCTCTCCTTGAACCCAGTTTTCATCCATTATTCCTCAAACGCCTTTACCAAAATTAGCTACCCCTTTTTCTCCCTACTGGCAGCCCACTTTCAAATATTTGGAAACTGCTATCATGAGGTCATCCGTGGAACTTTAGAAAATGTTCAAGCTCCCTTAGTGCCATCTCTCCTTGCTGAATCTGAGCCCAAGAAATAAGGATAAATTTTCTGACAGTGAGAACAATCAACCAATGGAACAGCTTGCCTTCGGAAGTTGTGGGAGCTTCATCACTGGAGGCTTTCAAGGATACCAGACTCCATGCTCTCACTGCCTCTGGGGCTGGGGTGGTCCAGGGCCAAGGCAGCAGGGTTCAGCCCCTCAAAGTCTCCAGGTGGGCCCTGTGGCCAGATCTAACCACATTGCAGACTGGATCTGGCCTGTGGGTTTATGTTTGACATTACTTGCCCCGGTGGTCCATATCACTGAAAAGAAAGTTGACTGGGAAGGGAGAACAAAGGGAATCACCCTTACCCAAGGCAGTCACCACAGCAGGGATAGAAAAAGGAGCTGGAGAATGGAGAATGATGAGGAGGAAAGGGACAAGCCTAACCATGCCAACCTCCTCATGAAGCAAGCCATACTTTGAATAATGGGTGCTTTCCAGAATCTGAAAATGCAAGAAGCTTTGGCTCAGATGTCAGGAGAAAATGGCCAAAGGAAGGGAATGGTAAAGTCTCATCCCTGGACACCACGGCAGCAGTAGCTGAAACTCCAACAGGGGAGGTAGTGTCTGTGGGGACCCTGCTGAGGGGTGCAGGAGGAGCGAATGTCTTGAGAACAGGGGATGGTGCAGCTCCCTGAAGATGGAAGGCTCCCTTCTTTGGCATTAAGTTTGAGGGAGACCCTCAACAACTGGGATTTTTCCAGGCCCACATTCTCACCTACATGCAAGACTATGGCCATGAAATCCCTACCAAAGGAGCCAAGGTTAGAGGTGCCATGCTAGCACTAGAAGGGGCTGCAGCCAGGTAGATGATGACCCTCCACAACAAAAATGCCCCTGAGCTGCGAAATTTCAATTGATTTATGATAACTCCAAATGTATCCCTCCCAGCTGGGCTTTCTTCCCCAGTCAGGAGTGGGTGCAGTATCTGTATGTCAAAGCCTGATCACATAAAACTGTGAGCAAGGGCTCCGGCCAGTAGCAGAATACAGCAGAAGCCTTTGGAACTTACCTTGACTAGCACAGAAGCATCATGGTGAGCTGGTATGACATGGCTGTAAACTATACCCTGTATATTGCATATGCATCATGAGAGGGGACCTAGTTTCGTCTCCATGAACTTGTGATGCGGCTGAAGAAAGTAGAGATCAAACATCTGAACACGTACCGTTCTGCAGCCAGGCATAGAAGAGATCACTTCTGGAGAGAGAGGCAATCGCTTAAAGTCCAATGTCAGCCTTGAAGCCTATTTTTGTCTTTGGAGCTTGACGGCTCCACAATTCAGTGCTGGAAAGCAGCGAGGGGGCATTCTACGGAGTGATGGACAAAATATCACCACAACAGAAACATTCTTTGCTGGGAGTCAAGGGATGATTGCCCTGTATTGAGCGGGAATGACTGAGTGATAGTCTCCAGTTGAGTAGATTAGATTGAGACCATGTGATGGACTTGTGGGTGCAGAGGATGATTTTGACTTTGTTATTTGGGCGGAAAACCTGGAACTCCTAGATGTGCTCATATAAAATAGAAGCTTTGAGAAAATGCCTAGCCCCAGGTCGTATCTTGTTCTCTCGAGGTTAGTTACTTGGAACACTGACATTAACTGGAAACTCCACTAAAGGTGTTTATCAGGCTCCCCTGGAGCACCGGCGTGCTGTCTGGGGCCTAAGCCCGAGTGTGACCTAGCTAATCAGGCAGCACTGAAGACTCAAGGAAGATGGAGGAGAGAGTAGCGGTGTGACAGGGAGCTGTGCGGAAGGGCATGGGGTCCACATCGAAGACCTTCTATTTCCCTTCTGGAATGTGGCTTGAAAGTAGCAGAAAGCCACTGAAAAACAGCACATGACAAGGATGGGTCGAGTCCGGCCCAGGGAGCCAGGTCATCTGGCAACTGCATCGCCAGATCCAAACTGCGAGATTGGAATCAAAGCTGAGGCCACCTGCGCGTACCATCAGGGACCAGCCTGGTGGGTCCGCCTGGGGCCCTACTAGGAGAAGACCTGGACTCTAGGGTCCTGACAAATCCTGGCAGTGATGGACCCTCTGCCTTCTTCAGGGAGAGCAATTGCTGACCAGGTCTTCCGGACTTGTTCTGAAAAGTCTTGAGCGGGGCAGCTCAACCTGCAATCCCAGACCAGCGCAGCAGAGTGTATTACTGACCCAACCTGATCTTCACTTCCTAGGACCCTAGTCTCCATCAACTTTCCTGGACCTAGTATCCACAAGTGCCCAAAACACAGGGATGCCATCCTTCTACTCAGTTGGGGATGATGGGAGAGCTTGCTACCTGCCACCAGCTCAATTTGTCATGGGGACTGCACCTGCCACAGATGGACTGCAGCATCAACAGGTCCCCAGGGGTTTACCATGGCCAAACACCCACCCTCGCCAGCCAGTGTATATTCTGCCAACAGCCAAGTATATCCCTCCCGGATGGGCTTTCTTCCCTGGTCAGGAGTGGATGCAGTATCAGTGGATGCCAGTGCCAATCCCACAGCGGGCACCTGCCCCGTAGCCAGCATCGATGCCACAACATGTTCCTGCCCCCCAGCTGGCTCAATCTGCAGCATCACGGTTCCAAGCAACTTTTGATGGGACCCCAGGGAAGCTGGCATACTTCCTTATCCAAGTTTGGGCTTACATTGATCGGTATGGGGATCAGTACCCAAACAATCATGACCTAATATCGACCATTGACAATGGGATAAACAAGGGTGAGGTGGCAGAGTGGATATCTCAGCTACATGATGAAAGTGCCAATGAACTGGATGATGCCAATGAGTTCATCCAGCTGCTCTGAGCAGAATATGGACCACAGAAACAAGGATGAAATCCTAATCAAGACTATGAAGCAGGGGACTCGCCCCCCCCCAAAGAGTTCATCTGGGAGTTCCAAAGAGTATCCAGGAAGCTCAGACATTGGCCTGAGTCCCACCTTGTCCACTACATTAAAGAAGCCACAGAGCCAGAAAAGCATGTGGCATCCGAGGGGTGCCAAATTGGCTGCCAAATTGGTATACTATAGACCTGGCAATGGATCAGGAGATCAATCACCATCGCAAGCTACACAAGAGAAACAGATGAGGGGATCCCTGGGCTGCTTGGCTCTGGTGAAGCCAGCTCAGCCACCACCTGCCCAGCAGATCAGCACGATTAAGTGCTACAGATGTAATCAACTGGGGCACCGAGCATCTGAGTGCCTAGCGCCTGCATCTATTCCTCATCCCCAGCCTCCTTTGGCAACTCAGGGAAGGAGGACCCCCAGGAAGCTACCAGACATGAGCAGATTTTTATGGCAAGCTGTAAAAGTTCCTCCAGACAAAGGTGAGGAACCTCCAGCTGGAGAACCCGCTCCCTTGACCACCAGTGGAAGCAGCAGGGAATGCAACCTGATGGTAAGTGGAGCCATCCACGTCCTTGCTGTCAAGGTCGGGCCAGTGGTACCAGAAACCAGGGATCAAGGTGACATAGAGGCAGTATAGACACAGGCTGCACCAGATGCCTAATCAGGTTCTCCATTGTTGGAGTGAGAACATTCTCCAGTGAGAACAATCAACTAATGGAACAGATTGCCTTCGGAAGTTGTGTGAGTTTCATCACTTGAGACTTTCAAGAAGAGATTGGACTGCCATTTGTCAGAAATGGTGTAGGCTATCCTGCTTGGGCAGGGGATTGGATTAGATGACCTACAAGGTCCCTTCCAATTCTGTTAATCTGTAATCTATAATTTTTAGTCATGGTGGTAATGTTGGTAAAAAAAAAAAAAAGTCAAGATGTTACCATGGCCCAGACAATCTAAGTTCCACCAGTTTGTGATGCAAGCAAAAAAGTTACATTGCTTTGAGATGCTGGTCATCAGCTTGCCTGTTTTGATCCCTCTGCCCAAAGATGACCCTTTTTGGTGCTAAGGGTCTATATCAGGGGTGTCAAACTCATGTCATCACGGCATCATCACATATCTGAACATTTCCCCCAAACCAGGCATAGGTGTGGCCAGTGCATAACACATCCAACCCGCAAGCCATGAGTTTGACAGCCCTGATCTTTGTGATTTAAGAAGTGATCTTGATTGAAGACAGATCCTAACAATTGCAAATCTGTTCAACCCCCAATATTATCTCAAAATAAACTTTTCTTTTTCTTTTTTTATCTTGAATATTTGTTAAATCTGGTTATTATTATTTCCTTTGGTTTTATTCTTGTTCCAGAGTATATATCTTTCTAGTTCAGTTTTATGTTTATATTGTACTTTAATATATTTTTAAACGACAGAATAGTCACAGATACAATAACAAATGCTTATCTGTTAATATTTCAAATTAATTATCACAGATTCCTAACTGCTGTAATGGTGAACTATTTGCAATGCTATGTCAATGTTGGGAATGAGTATTATAATCCAGGAATTGATGGAGAGAAGAAAGATGAAGAAATTAATGTGTTTTGCTGAATCCTAGTAAGATGAAAACTAAATTAGAGCATTTGGAAATCCACAGCTTAACCAAGGACAAGGTGGGATACTAAGAAATTTAATCTAATAAACGTTTTAGTAATGATCTCACAATTTGTTCTATTGGTCTTTAGCCATCGCTATTCCTAAACCTAATGAATGCTCCAGGATTTATCTAATACACATTCTATTTGCTTCAGGCCATCCCTATTCCTAACTTTTGGCTGAGCTATGCAGGATGTCTAACTCTTTGTTACTGTTATTATTAGTCCTCTAACCACCTAGAATTGCTTCAAGTGTTACATGTGCATATTTTCTGTGAATAACTATTCTTTTGTTCTTGCCAAACCGATTCCACAATTACAGACTTCCTGGTCTCCTTTCAAGTGTATGCCATAAACTTGTTTTGTTTTAGCCCATCATCATGGTTTACAAAAACACAATCATAACACACTAAGATAAGGCCAAAAATAATCAAATCTTAGCTTAGTCTATTGGGTGTTCTTTATAAATATGTAGTTTCTATTCCTAAACCACTCCCAAATGCAGCAAATAGTTGTTTAACATCATGCTATTTTTATGCTTACAATATTCTTGTTAGATGACTTATTTGAAGAGTACCTAACCCAGGCACCAAAGCAACTTCACATTTACTCTGTTCATTCCTAATGATAATAGAATGGTAGAATATGAATGTGAAGGGGGCTTGGGACTTCGTTTAGCCCAAAACCCTGTTAGTGCAGGGATCTATAAAACCAACACAACCACTATTGTTTCTTTTACTCTCTTTTCAAGTTTTGGAACTATAGGAAGTTAGCACCCACCCCTCTCCTAGAAAAACGAAATATCCTGGGAAATATTGAAAAGGCAGAATATTTCCCCTAAAAAGAGTAGAAACTCAGAAGCAGAAATTCACCTCAAAGAGGCAGAAACTCACCCCCCCACACCTTTACTAATGGGCCATTAAGGCCTCGGCCAGAGTATTCTACATAATAAAAGCCTCTACCCATCTCAGCACCTAGCCTGGGAAGATTATATCAGCCAACACTCAGGTGAAGCCATGTGGTCCAGATAAAGCCTACAAAGTTAGTTAAGACCTGCACCCTTGTGAGTCTGACAGCCAATGGGATACATTTCTTGCACAGGAACAGGAAACACTAAGATGGGGCCCAACAGTGAGTATATAAGGGTCTCTCAGCATCTTGGCCCTCCCTTCTCTTTTCACCTTGAAGCATGTGATCATCCTTTTCACTTTGGAACACCAAGCCATGTGGTCCTGTCCACCATTAAACCATCTTTCCAAACAGCCTCCATGTTTCCAGTGTTTTTTTCCCCATTTGGAACTCAACCCAGAAGGATATTTCTTTCAACAGAACATTGCCAGTTTCTACATTATTTGTATGCCCTTTCTTTTCCGCACAGGCTTAAATAGTTTACTTAGCACTTCATGTTCTCTGTACCAAAATCATGCTTAGAAATGGGATAAACTGAGAGTTTATGAATAGCAAAAGATAATCTCATAGGAATTTGAAACTGAGTCTGCTTTGCTTCAGCCCTGTATGCCTTATACTGTACCACAACAGCTCTCGAAATGTGTGATTGTTTTGACTCTCTGGGATATAATCCGCTAGCATCCCAAATATCACTAAAAGTAGTTTTGCAACTTGGTGCCCTCCAGATTGAAAGGCAGAAGGGAACCTATCATTGCATCATTTCACCCAATTTAAATAATTGATTTCATGCACATTGTGAAGTAAAAATGATTAATGGCATTAGCAGCTTAGTGCATTATACAAAATCCTAGTCATTTTATTGTATATCTCTTGAATTTGCATACTGTCACCTTTATATGTTTTCTTTACTTTGGCAAACAAGGCCTAAATCTCGCCTATATAACAAGTGAAGCAGTTATCTGCAACAGGTTCCGTCCTTCCACAAGGTTTTTGAAAATACAGTGTGTCCTATAGGACTCTGTGGGGATTAGCTCCATATCACCTCCTTGCTTTCTTTGTCTTGGAAATTCTGCTCCAGGGGGAGAGATTTCTCTTCCTGTGGGCAAATTAAATTGGGAATTAACAATCCAGAACAATAAGTATATTATTTTTCTGTTCTCCAACTGTCTATCCCAAGTATGAAATGTGCCCTAACTGATCCATTCTTGCCATTATTGTAATAATTCTTCACTCAATTACATTTTTGAAATAATGGATTCACTTGTATGGTGAGATGGCATGTGCTATGAATTATGCTGCCAAAATGAATGAAGCTTTTTATATTAATGTGTGTAGGCTAAGGCATTTGACAGAGTCTCTGGATAGAAGGGGGAAGCTTGTTTTATTTATACAGTATATGTTTAAACCCAGTATGTTATATACCAATTAAAAAATTTTTTAGAATGAAATAAAACTTAAAATTACTTGCATACTAAACAGATGACTCTCACTTTTGATGCATTTGATTCTGCTTATGTACAATATAATTTGCATATTTAATGTATAAGCTTCAGTGTAGATTTGTATTTTCTAGTGGAATCATAGATTAACAGAATTTATCTTAAAAACAGTTTTAGTTTAAATAAAGAATTGTGAGATGTCTTCAAACCTTGGAACTCACTTGGATTTGCTTATTTTTTTATTTATTTGTTTAATTTTTGATACTGCCCAATTCCAAGAAACTCTTGCTAATGATAAAATTATGATTTTTTTAAATGAAAAGGATAACAAATATCCTATAATATCCTGTAATAGGATAACAGAAATGGGATTTTCAAAAAGCAACTCTGACTAATATTTCTTTACCATTAAACTGAGTGGTCAGCTCTTTTTTTAAAAAATATTCCCATAACTGTCCAAAAGTTGTATAGCTAAACTGTCCTGTTTTAGAATAGGGATGTAAAACTCTACAATACTGAGCATGAATAAATACATTCTATTGCACATTCTGGATTGTATATTGCATAACTGTTATTGTTAGGCTGCACTCCTTCATATGTGGTGCACATATGAAAGAATCCCATGGAGATACCAACTTATTACTGTATTTCTATAAAATGATGTTTAAAGTTACTTTAGTGGGGATCCCCATTCATGTTATTTCTACAGCCACAACCTTTTGAAATAAATTTTACATAGTCAGACTACATAACAGGCGGGGGGGAAACATTCTCCATAAACTATATTAAGTAACATCAGATGATTCAGATGCCTGTATGTGGCTTTGTTTTGTTGCAGGAAAAAAAGAAGTTAGAATACTGCAAAACATAGATATCTCTCCCTTTCCATCCATCTATTTAAATCCAAATCTTTTTCCTCAGCCCTTTCTAGATCAACCAACTTTCACCATTTTTTTTCTAGTCTGGAGAATTGGAGACCTTTGTTTGTGATTATATAGTAGTTTGTGTGGCCTGAGAATTCCTAACTTGCTAGATTCAGCTATTAGAAACTGAAGGAGAGTGACTAACCCATGTCACCCACAGATTCCCATGACAGAGGATGGATTAAAACTTGCCTTTTCTTGTAATGGATTCACCATTACAACATCAGTCCCTTTGTGTCTTTCTTCAGCACTACTTACATCTATCTTCAATCAAGAGGTGTTCTGAACATACACTTTCATCTTTTTATCAACTTTTTGTCCCTATCTTTATAGGATGCTGATGGCAGAAGACACAAGATATGGCTAGACTAGAGGTTCAAATAAGATTATCTTTCTTATTACCACCTTGTTTCCACAGTATTTAAAGCAATTGATTTAATTCCTAGCCTGACAAATTTCCACTGAAATGAGAGTGATTTATAAACAAACAAGTTAGTACAGTTATCTAATATCTATCATATGTCAACTAGATCACAAAGTTACTTAGCTGGCTAATTAATTTTGATCTTTCTATTTTATTCTTTTATTCCTAGTCTCATAAAATGGTGGTAATAAATCCTTCAGATTACCATTACTGAATTATTTAATTTATCTTCCCTAACAAGAGTCAAAGTAAGTGCAAGGTATCCAGAAGTCTGGATTGGTGAAAAATAGACTACATTATGGAAACATCTATCTTGCTAGATAATGCAAGATAAGAAAATCAATCTTTTTGCTTTGTTTTCTGCTGCTAAAAATAGAATATTACACACTGACATTTGTAAGGTACAACTGATATGATGCATCATTCTCAATATGAAAAGCTGCAGTCTCTTTCAAAGTCCACCAGGGGCAAACTTAACTTTAAGCAAAATGAGAGGGCACAGAGGTGGGCCAGGCAGCAGCCAAGTATTGGAGGACAAAACTCCTCCAATACTTTTTTGTATTTTTTGTTCCAAAAAATTGAAGTTTTTTGCTCCAATATTCTTAAGTTTTGAGTTAGAACTGAAGAAATTTCTTAGATGAGAAGTGAAATGATTTTGAAGAAAACACCAAGAAAGTGAACTTGCCTCTAGGAAAAAACATACCTTTGGGACAGTGGTGGGATTCAATTTTTTTTCACTACTGGTTCTGTGGGTGTGCTGTCCAGCCAGTATATAGTAATGGGAATTGAGGTAGTTAGGAATTGGGAGCTGTCCCCTTAAGGGAATGCATCATGGTAAATGTAGTTAAGGTATCCTGGGAAATGTAGTACATGTCATGTGGTCATATCAGCAATCCTGATATCACTGAATTGACACTTGATGGGTTGGGGCAGGTTTCTTCACTCTTGCTTGGACCCCAGCATCATGCTGGCGTTTCTCCCCTTTGATCCACTATGGGATGAAAAGAGCACTATCCTTTTATACCAGAAAGTCAGCTATGCAAAGAGTTGGACATTGAGATGAATCTCGACGTAACTGTGAGTTATCTTGAAGATGCCTGATGAACCAATAAAAAGTCTTTGTATGGATGCTTTGTGGAGTTATCTATTTGCCTTTATACATTCAGTCAGTAATTATAGAGGACAGAAAAGTGGGTGTGGCTTGATGTATGTGGAGTGGCTTGGTGAGCGTTACTGCAAAATTTCCATTCCCTCCCCACCCAACTAACCTGCTTTCCAGCTCCATTCTCCTGTGCAGGGCAACAAAAACAGACCCAGCCGATCAGCTGGGACTTGGGAGGCAGAGAATAGATGGGGGCAGGGCCAGTCAGAGGTGTTATTTGCCAGTTCTCCAAAATACTCAAAATTTCTGCTCCTGGTTCTCCAGAATTAGTCAGAACCTGCTGAATACCATTTCTGCTTTGGGACAACCATGACATGCATGATTGAGAATCACCATAAACATTCCTCTTTGTTCCACTTATTGTGGAGTAGAGAACACCACTAAAGAAATATTCAACCACCAATCAAGATAGATTCTATACTTTTAAAATATTTGTTCCCAACTAGGAGCCCATATGGATTGTGTCAGCCCTCCAAAGTAGAACAACCAAACCACAGCACACAAACTAATACAACTTTTCTTGCAAGATTGTAGTAACAAAACTTCATAAGTCCAAATGTGCTTCCCACCCCATTCCATGAGAACTAGAGTTTGAGATGTTTAAGATACTGTTTCAAATTATATTTCTGTTTTGGACTCAGATTTCTTTTACCTAACCATTTCCTTGGTTGCAAATCCTCCCCCTATTCCTCAGGATTATTCCTTTTGTCCATTACAATTGAGGTAGTCTCTAAGTATTGTTAAATAAAATTTAACTGCTCTATTGAAAAGTTGAAAAAGTCTAAAGTAAGGCACTTGCTATTCAGATTGGCTTACAAAATAAAATACCTTCATCAAAATAAATAAAACACTAAAATTAATCCATTGATACTTCTGAATTTTGGCACTAAAACATTTTAAACTAACAGCCCTAGTATTTGCTAAAGCATGAATAATTTCAAATGGCAGACATCTTGACATCTTTGACCTTCATGGATATCAATGGACAAAAGCCTAAAGCTGAGTCAGCTCAGCAGCTTGAAGCATCTCATTAAGAAAATAGAAATCCTGTGGTTTTCCATATATATCAATAGAAACATTTAAACAAAAAAGAAACTGCATATTGTAAGAGATGACCAGGCTGAGTCTGAGGGAGTGGTCAAGCATGTTATCAGTTTAGAGTCCCTTCTCACCCACAAAAGAATGAAGTCCAGCTCTCCTTGAATTCCAGTGACCCTTGTCTATCATCAATTTGCCTTGACCATTAATAATTGAGGTAGAAGGCTGTCAATCAAAATTTTTGTGGTCCATATGTGTCTGAGAACAAATGTGGGAAACAACTATCAGATATTGCAATGGTATATGGGAATGATCCTGGGAGGCAGAGAGAAGAGAAGCAGTCAAAGAAACAGAAAGAAAAAACAAACAAACAGCTGAACACTTAGCTAAAGTGCGGGTGGAAAAAGTAGCCAAATCACCTAAGGGCAGGGTAAGAAATAACGGGTGGAAGATTATTAAAGAGAGATCCAACATGGAACTTCTACAACTTACAGGATTTCCATGCTACTGCTATTCCTTCACCTTCCAAATCCTAAAAAGAGTAAAATTTGAACCACAAGGGCTCCTATCACCACAACACTCAAAATATGAAAAATGAGTATGAAATGATCCAGTTGACCAACAGGGAATTCCAAAACGGATGCTCCTTAGTGTTCTACCCATGTCCAAGAATCTCATTGATTCTCTTTGTGAGGAAAAGCTGATCCATTAAAACTAGATATGAGCTTTCAATTTTTGACATAGAGACCTCAGGGTCAGAGTTTTCTTTGGAGCAGGAAATTATCAATTAATGTCTATTGCATGCTTATCAGACATAAAAATTGGGCAGAGCTTTGACATCCAACAGTTACAATATGGTCAAACAAGAGATGCCAAGGCTGAACATTGACACCTTAGGAATCAGCAAACTGAAGTGGACAGGAATGGGTGAGTTTCATTCAGATGACCATCAGATATACTACTGCGGGCAAGAATCCCTCAGAAGAAATGGAGTAGCCTTCATAGTCAATAAAAGAGTAGGAAGAGCAATACTGGGATACAATCCCCAAAATGACAGAATGATCTCAGTTCGAATCCAAGGCAAACCATTCAGTATCACAGTAGTCCAAGTCTATGCCCCAACCACTGGTGCTAAAGAGGATGAAATTGACCGGTTCTATGAAGTCCTACACCTTATAGAATTAACACCAAAAAATGATGTCTTTATCAGCATGGGGGATTGGAATGCTAAAGTAGGAAGCCAAAAGATAACTGGAACAACAGGCAAGTTTCACCTTGGAGTACAAAATGAAGCAGTGCACAAGCTGTTAAAATTTTGTCAAGAGAATAAGATGGTCATATCAAACACCTTTTTCCAACAACCCAAGAGACGGCTGTACATATGGACATCACCAGACAGTCAACACAGAAATCAGATTGACTGTCAGGTTTCCAAGTGATGAAATCCATTTAAAAAGAAAAAAGCAAACTCCATCTTCCAAAACAATTTCTTTTATTTAGGAAAGCATCAATTTGGCAAAGTCTGTTGTAATTTCGGATCTGACACAACCTGGAATTATACCACATAATATTTGAAAATTAGAAACAACCTCCAAAAGTCACATTTCCCAATAGAAGTAAATCAACATTGCCTGGTGTCATCACTCTCCATCTACAGGTCTCAGCAGGGTCAGCTTTTGTTTCCACAGGGAGGAAAACCACCTAGCCTAAACAACTCTCACTATCTCCGCTCCTCCCACCTTAGGAATGTGGCAAGCCCAGAACCCTTTCCTCCATAACCAGCAAAGAGAAAGAAACAAAAGGAACATATAATAAGGCTAAATAAAATGGCTATATATATGTCAATTTCGGGTTTGACATTAACTATGTGCTCTGTAGCCAAAGATGGAGAAACTCTATCCAGTCTGTAAAAACAAGACCAGGAGCTGACTGTGGCTCAGATCATGAGCTTCTCATTGCAAAACTTAGGGTTAAATTCAAAAAAGTAGGGAAAAGCACTAGGCTACTCAGGTATGCTAAATTGTATCCCTGATGAATATACAGTAGAGATGACAAATAGATTTAAGTCAGGGATGTCAAACTTAAGGCCCAGGGGCCAGATGTGGCCCACCGAGTACTTAGATCTGCTCTATGGGGGACCCCTGGAAATAGCGAAGGGCCAGCCTGTGGTGCCTCCCCACTCTGTTTTTGCTGGGAGAGTTGATCCCAGCTGAAAACAGAGTTTGGGAGCCTGTTTTCTCTGGCAAAGCACCTGGGTCATGGGTGCCCCCAACCCAAGTGATGTCAAGCTGGCCACGCCCACCATGGCCATGCCCACTCTAGCCCCCAAGGTCAAACACAACCCTGATGTGACCCTCAATGAAATTGAGTTTGACACCCCTGATTTAAGTGAAGAGGAACTAGAATCCCTTGATGCAGGTAAAGAAGGAGAGTGCAAAAGTTGGCTTGAAACTCAACATTAAGAAAACTAAGATCATGGCATCCAGCCTTCTCAATTC
>BHFT01041996.1:0-61111 GCA_004320025.1 Laticauda laticaudata | reverse complement strand
TGTTTTTCTCGTTAAATTATACAGCAGGGAACATAAGTTCGAAGGGCAAGAGCCAGCAAACCTTAATGGTTGGATGTTGCATGGGAATCTGGTAATGTTTACAGGAAAGTGCACTAGATATCCGCAACTGTGTGGTAAATGCTTGGAAGGGCCACATGTTGTGCCCTTTTCTTGCAACAGTTTAAGGGAACAGCCATAAAATAGCATTTAGTGATTGTAATGTTCAGACCCAAGACTTGAAGCTGTATTGAACACTGAATCTTTCTAGAAAAGCTTGATCATTCAATCACCCTTTTGACAGGAATGATTTTGGTTCTTCTTCTCCTGCCTCCTCCTCCTCCTTCCTCCTCCTCCTCCTCCTCTCTCCTCCCTCCTCCTCCTCCTCCTCCTACCTTCTACAAAAAAAACCACTTCCTTTATTTAGTTTATACCAACAAAACAAAATCACCGCCAAACAGAGTATTGAAATGGGATAATTTGCCACCAGCTGACTCATTGCCAGGCCAACTCCGCTGTGGGCACAAATTCGATGATTCAATTTAATCATTTAAAAATATTTTTAAAAAAATAATGATTTAAATTTTTGTTGTTTGCATTTCAATTTTCCCCTCCTTTTGCTTCCTTCTTTAAGGACTCTATTCCACATTTCTTCGAGATTTGATGTAACTCTTGCCCGGAAAACAAAGTTGGCCGTGGCGAGTTGTCTTGGCAAGTGAGTTGGCAGAAGCAAGTTGGGCCATGGACGAGCTTGGCCGTGGAGATTTGTCCAGACCAAGGGGTATCAAAATTTTAAAGCCTGGGGGCCAGAATCCAGGCCTGCAGGGTGCTTAGATCTGGCCTGCAAGGCTGGCCCTGGAACAACAAAACAGGATCAGTCCAGAACAGTGCCTCTGCCGGTGTAAATGAGTTCGGAGGGGCCAAACGCAGCCTTCCTGAGCTTCTGTTTTTGCTGTCAGAGTGTTGCAGGAGCTGTTGCAAGGCCAAAAAACAGAAGCTCAGGACTGTGGGGTCCGTGCCCTGGGAGCTTGAGAGCTGGGCTGGGCACTTGGCCCCTCTGTGGTCTAGGGCTCTGGACAGCCGGGGTCCTCTGTGTGGCCTGAGAAGGACAGGAAGGCTCTTCTGGAAAACAAGGTTTTGGTGGCTAATCTTCAGGTCTTGCCTCCTCCACTGGAGACCATGGATTCCTACAGGCCCACCCAAGTGCTCCAACACAAGTGACATAAACCCTGGCCACACTTACGCTTGGCCATGCCTATTTCAATCCCGCAAGGTCAAGCACAACCGCGATGCAGCCCTCAATGAAATTGAGTTTTGACCACCCCTGTCCTAGATCAGCACGAGTGAAGGGTTTAATTGGCAGAAGAGGTATTTGGAATTTCCAACCACTATCACGCCACTTCAATAAGAGACGAATAGTCATTATTACTAAGTGCGTACTAATATGGGAGAAAGAAGGATAAACTATGACAAAGCTAAATCCCATCAATTACACCAAAAGAAACTTTGTAAATCTCTTTACATAGAATTTTTATTGACTTCAGATTAAGAGCCTCTCTGAATTCAATGCAGTTGAAAGAGACCCGACAAGAAAGTGTCATACAATTCATTTTTATGTTCGTATTAAAGGGGGGAAACACCTCAAAATAATTGCATTAGAAAAAACCACCTAGAACACTATGGAAAATGATGTACGCTGTGCTTTTATTAGGAAAAATGCACAGATAAATATTAGGATGAATGCACGCAAAATAGGAAAATTATACTTTTGCAAACTTTTTTTTTTTTGGTAAAAGACAAACTGAAATGCATGTAGCAGTACTAACCAATTTTAAACTAGATGAGTAACTAAGCATACAGGGAGATTTCAGTCCATAAAGTAATTCATAGTTTTAAAAATGCATACTATGCATATCCTGTGGATATCTATGGATATGCATAAAAGATTGAAGCCATTATTTATTCTTTAAAAAAAAGAATGAGATGAGACATTCATGACAGGATGTGGTTGGCAAGAACTTCTAATTTGGATGGTTTTACTGCTGCTTCCATCTCGCAAGTCAACGATAGAAATAAAATAAACCTTTTCTTTGATTTCGTGCATGAAGCTTTTAGATGACATGAGAACTTTGAGTCCATAGGTTCTCTTTACAGTAAGGAATCTGGAGATAGAAAACAGCAGATATTAAGTGTACAAAAAGATTCAAGGCAGTAGGGACATCAAAGAGTGTACAGTGGGCCTAGAGGAGGAGCTTCGTGCCTCACATAAGAGGCGTGTGAGTTCGATGCCTCCGTAGAGGCAGATATTTCTCTCTCCTGGGCACAATGAGAAACATATCTGCTGAACAAACTCCACATTGGTTGCAGGAAGGAATTGGCCATTAACTGCTAGCGGTCCATTTCAGTTTGCCCCGAACACTACACGTGCAGGAAGGGATTATGGGGATGTTAATGATGATGGAAAGAGCAGAGACGCACCCAAAGAATCAGGATCATTGGTTAGGTTGCATCACGATTAATTCATCAAGTCCCATTCTGGTCAACCAGAAGTTCAAACTATATTGGTGCCAGATAAGCATCCAGCAGAATCAGCAGTCTTTGTGGAATTAAGCGGACGGCACGATGATTCTAAGATACGATATTTTTACCTCCGCCGCTCAGCTCTGCTATTTTTTTTTCTCACAAGAGGAAGGAGATCATCTTGCCAGACTCTTCTACAACTCTGGTATCATTTAAAAAAATGGAGTGGGGGATCAGTGCTAATAACAATAGTTGCCAGATCCCAGTTTGGCATTTTCAGATTATATGGAAAGCGTTGTTTGGTCCAGTTTCCATCTGTAAGGGATTGCTCCTGGCATTTTTAGCTGGAGATTCAGCATCTTTTCTCTGACACTTGGCCTCGCCTTCGCAACTGACATTAATTAATGGATTCCATGTTCATAGAAACCGTTGTTCCTCCATTCCTGCTAGTTGAGTATGCATGATCTCATCCATCATTCCTACCTAGTCTTCTATTCTGAGCATACGCAATATACAACCAATTAATTAAAAAGTTTTTTTTAAAAAGGGGGGGGTTAAATACATCTTCAGGGATTTAGAAGCGCCTACGCCCTTCTGCTGCTGCGGAAGGCGTACAGTGGATCCGATGTGTTCTGGCGTTCGGGGAGATGGTAGAAGGAGGAGAGGAGGAAGGGGAGGAGGAGGAGGAGGAGGAGGAGGAGGAGGAGGGAGGGAGGAGGAGAGAAGGAAGAACAAAATCATTCTGTCAAAGGGTGATGAATGATTGCAAGCTTTCTAGAAGATTTCAGTGTTCCAATCAGCTCTATGTCTTGGGCTGAACATTAAATCACTAAATGCATTTTAATGCTTTGGTTCCCTTAAATGTGCAGAAAGGGGCACAAACATGTGGCCCTTCCAAGCATTACCACACCAGTTGGGATATTCTGTGTCACTTTTTCCATGTAAACATTACCACGATTCCCTGCAACAATCCAACCATTAAGGTTTGTGGCTCTTGCCTCGACTTAATGTTCCCTGCTGTACTATTAACCGAGAAAACAATAACGCAGAATGAAGGGAATAGTGAGGAGTAAACCATGACTAAGTTTTGGCTAAAATTTCCTCTGTCTTTCCCAGGCAAAAAGGGTGCCCTGGATTTAGCATCTTCTCGTGAGAATTGGGTTGGTTGGCTCCTTCTTGAAGATCTTTCTTTATTGATTTGCTTTAATCTTATTTTATAAATGAATGTGGATCCTTAGTGCGCTTTCTTGTTGTTGGGTCTGGTTGTTTTATATGCATTATTATTTTTTGTTTGTAATCCCACCTTTTTATTATTTTACAGATAATTTGAACATATTCAGCACACCTTTCTCCTATTTTACCCGCAACAAACAACCCTATGAGGTGAGTTAGGTTGAGAGAGTGGATTGGCCAAAGTCACCCAATCTAAGTTTTTCAATGGCTAAAGCAGAACTAGAGATCAATTGTCTCCTGATGATTGACCGCAAAGTCAGCCAGGTTTCAATGCCGAAAAGGCAAGACTAAAACTTACAGTCCCCAGTTTTCCAGCCTAAGGGCCTTACCCCACTAAACAAACCTGGTTCTACTGGCGTAACTAATTGTTCTGAGAAAGAAAATTGGACGCTCCTATATATTGCATAAACATCCCCACACTATAACATTCTGTTTTTTAGAAATCTAGTGGGATTATCAGAAGGACTGACTGAATGCAGATTCACTGATCGAGAGGGGTGGATATACCATGCATCTGCGTCTTAAGGTTCCAGCCATAAAATTGATTAGTTTAACAGAGGTTATTCCCTGAAAATAATGTCTGTAATACATTATATTTCAATTCAAAATTGCACAAAAAGTCCAAAATCCTTACTTATTCCATCTGCCAATTCTATTTTGGAAAAAGTTTAAAATAACGGAGTCCCTCTATTCTCCCGATCTTGCCTTAAAATAATTTAAACGCGCAATTTCCATTTTTTATTTTGATTCAATGGTCTGAATGGAATGACGCTCCCTCAAACAACCTCTGCTAAGAACGTGCAAAACAGAGGAACACTGGAGGTTGGTCCCAAAACTGTGAAATAAGGGGAAAGGAGGGTACCAGTGTTCTTAACTTATTTGCTGCTGGGAAGACCAGTCCCGGTTTTTACTTAATTATTTGCTTTTGCCTGCCAGTGTCATCCAGACCAAACTAGAGGAAAATTAGCGGGGATTTTTTATGGGAAGAAATTCAGATGTTCTCATGTAGGCACCAAAACCTAGAGAAATGATTCCCTTTTGTATTCCCAAATTCAGTGGCATTTGTCATGTTTGCCTTTGGCACAGACTGTGAGGCCTTCTACTAAAGTACTACAGAGAATCGTTGGAAGAAAAAGGTTCAAGGCCTTCACTTGTGGGAGGCAATACATGAATATATTCATCTTCAACACCTTTTTCAGGACAAGCAAATATTTATGCAAACATAATATTGAGAGGATTGAATGGATAAGCCCACTCTTTTATGGTAAGTTTATTTTTATCTTTCCTCTTAAACAAGGCAAAGCGCCACCTTTGGATATTAAAATTATAATGCTCCCCTCTGCAACAGTACATGACTAGTTGGCTAATTTCTCTGTCTTTCCCAGGCAAAAGGGGTGCCCTGGATTTAGCATCTTTCTCGTGAGAATTTGGGTTGGTTGGCTCCTTCTTGAAGATCTTTCTTTATGATTTGCTTGTAAAATCTTATTTTATAAATGAATTGTGGAATCCTTAGTGCGCTTTCTTGTTGTTGGTCTGGTTGTTTTATATGCATTATTATTTTTTGTTTGTATCCCACCTTTATTATTTTACAGATAATTTGAACATATTCAGCACACCTTTCTCCTATTTTACCCCGCAACAACAACCCTATGAGGTGAGTTGGGTTGAGAGAGTGATTGGCCCAAAGTCACCCATCTAGTTTTCATGGCTAAAGCAGAACTAGAACTCATTGTCTCCTGATGATTGACCCAAAGTCAGCCAGGGTTTCATGCCGAAGGCAAGACTAAAACTTACAGTCTCCCAGTTTCCAGCCTAGGGCCTTACCCACTAAACCAAACTGGTTCTACTGGCGTAAACTAATTGTTCTGAGAAAGAAATTGGACCTCCTATATATTAGGCATAACATCCCCACACTATAACATATGTTTTTAGAAATCTCGTGGGATTATCAGAAGGACTGACTGAATGCAGATTCACTGATGAGAGGGGTGGATATACATGCATCTGCGTCTTAAGGTTCCAGCATAAATTGATTAGTTTAACAGAGGTTATTCCCTGAAATAATGTCTGTAATACATTATATTTCAATTCAAAATTGCACAAAGTCCAAAATCTTACTTATTCCATCTGCCAATTCTATTTGGAAAAGTTTAAAATAACGGAGTCCTCTATTCTCCCCGATCTTGCCTTAAAAATATTTAAACGCCGCAATTTCCATTTTTATTTTGATTCAATGTCTGAATGGAATGACGCTTCCTCAAACAACCTCTGCTAAGACGTGCAAACAGAGGAACACTGGAGGTTGTCCCCAAACTGTGAAAATAAGGGGAAAGGAGGGTAATGTTCTAAACTTATTTGCTGCTGGGAGACCAGTCCCGTTATTTACTTAATTATTTGCTTTTGCTGCCAGTGTCATCCAGACCACTAGAGGAAAATTACGGGGATTTATGGGAAGAAATTCTAGATGTTCTCATGTAGGCACCAAACTAGAGAAATGATTTCCCTTTGTATTCCCAAATTCAGTGCATTTGTCATGTTTTGCCTTTGGCACAGACTGGTGAGCCTTCTACTAAAGCTACTACAGAGAATCGTGAAGAAAAGGTTCAAGGCCTTCACTTGTGGGAGCATACATGAATATATTCATCTTCACCACCTTTTCAGGACAAGCAATATTATGCAAACATAATATTGAGAGGATTGAATGGATAAGCCCACTCTTTATGGTAGTTATTTATCTTTCCTTCTTAACAAGGCAAAGCGCCACCTTTGGGATATTAAATTATAATGCTCCCCTCTTGCAACATTTTTCCTCCTTCATCTGAGGGGAAAAGGCTTAACATAATGAACAAAGGAAAGGCGAATTTGTATTTTTTTTCCCTCCACTTTGGAACGTGGGACCAAGTAGATCTATGTTGTAGATTTAAGTGGGGAAAATGGAAGCCCTTCCTTCCTTTCTTTATTTTTTTAATTAATTTTTTATTCATTACATTTCTTAGTGCTCGGAATTATTGAGTCTATCATCTGCACCTCTATAACTGTTTGGTTTGGTTCTGCAACCCAACAGGACAGACATAGACTTCAGAGGAGAATTAGGACTGCAGAAAAAACAATTACTATCCACCTACCTTCAATTGAGCTTGTGTATACTGCACAATTTGTGTATACTGCACAAGTCAAAAAGAGGGTTGTGAAAATATTTACAGACCCCTCACATCCCGGACATAAACTGTTTCAATTCCTTCCCTCAAAACAACACTACAGAGCACTGTACACCAGAACAAATAGACACAATAGTTTTTTCCTGAAAGCCATCACTCTGCTTTACAAATAATTCCCTCAACGCTGTTCAACTATTTACTAAGTCTGCACTACTATGACTGTTAAACTTATCACCCATCCCTTCCCACTTGACTGTTTCCTCATATGATTTGATTGTTGATTGTACCATATGACGATCATTAAATGTTGTACCTTATGATTCTTGATTCTTAACGAATGTACCTTTTCTTTATGGATACTGAGAGTATTTACACCAAGACAAATTCCTTGTGTGTCCAATCACACTTGGCCAATAAAGTATTCTATTCTATTCTATTCTATTCTATTCTATTCNTAAAGTATTCTATTCTATTCTATTCTATTCTATTCTATTCTATTCTATTCTGTTCTGTTCTGTTCTGTTCTGTTCTGTTGTCTGGGTATTTAGTTTGCTTAACAATACATATTACGTTCTTAATCTCTACCTGTTTTTTCCAACCACTGATAAAATAGATTCTGTGTTTGATAATATTCTGTATCTTCTTTCTGTTTCATTTTTAATGTCAGTCTGCCTATTTCTGCACATTCTAGTATCTTCTTATTTCTTCATCTCATGGTGTTTCTTCATTTTCCCAGCATTGCACAAATACAATTCTCAATGCCGTCAAGATGTGAAATATTAAATACATACTTTTCTTATCAAGTTTACTTGATACTACCTAATAAAAGTAGTTCAGGTTTAAAATCTACATGCTGTCCAATAATCTTTTCTTGCCATTTATGTATTTTATCCCAAAATTTTGGAAACCCTTTCATTGGTCTTGTCAGACATGACATCATTGGGATTTTTATTCTTAGCCCAGCTGCATTAGTTGAGGAAGGGCATTGTTTACTTTCCTCTTCCGCCCAAGAATAATAAAGAACATATGCCATCTGTCTCTTTAAGTGTTAGTACCACTTTACCATGCCATGGTAAGACCACACTTGGAGTGCTGCATCCAATTTTGATTGCCATGATATATATAAAAAAATGTTGAGTGCAGAAAAGAACAACAGAGATGATTAGGAGGCTGGAGTTTAAAACATGAAGAACGGTTACAGGAACTAAGTATGTCGAGATCAGTAAAAAGTAGGAATATGGTTAATATGATGGCATTTTTCCAGTATCTGAGGGGCTGCCACCAAAAAGAAGGGGTCAAACTATTCTCCAAAACTCTTGAAAGCAGGACAAGAAGCAGTGGATTGAAATGTCTAGGGAGATTCTCAAGTCCTCTGTTTGTGTCCAGGTGTTTGCCTGACTTGTGGTGTGGGGATTTTTTTGTTTGTGAGTGCAGGCTTCCAGATAATTGACAGTCTGGTGGAGTCATCTCTTCTAGATAATGACAGTCTGTGGAGTCATCTCTTCTATTCATTGCTTTCAGGTCTTTTTTCAATCTCTTATGGCTTCTCTGATGATTCTGTGGTTTGGGGTTTTCTCTAGTTTGCTAGGGTTTATGGTGCCATTAGAAGTGATGTATGTGACTGTGGCTTTCATGTGTTGGGACTAGTGAGGAGGTGTGTTCCAAGCTTTTTTACTGATTTTGTGTTCATCAGGTGCAGGTACTTATTCTTCTAATTGGGTCTGTCCAATTGTATGGGCCGGGCATGATGCACAGGGAACTTCGTAGTATGCCTTGTTTTTCCAGGCAATTTTATTCTTTGGTTTCTCAGGATGGCTGCTATTTTTTGTCTGTTTTGAAGCAGTCTTGATGTGATGCTGTGTAGTATCTTTACTGATTTTTCTGTTAGTACCTCTTATGTAGGGCAGGACAGTGTTCAATAAGTCTGCTATCTTCTGGGTCTCCATTATGTTCAATGTGGTTTTGTGGGTCAAGCTGGTTGATTTTCTGTTTTTTGTGGAAGCGTTGGCTGTCGTACTTAGTCAGGGGTTGCATTTGTTCAGTCTTTATATGTATCTTTTCTCCAGCATTTGGTTCTCGGCATTAGTGTTCATGGCCATGGAATTTATTTGTGCGGGTGATTGGTGGATTGGCGTTGATGGGTACGGTTGGTGTGTGTTTCTTCTGGTATTTGGTGTGTCCAGTGCTGCCATCATGTTCTTTGTAGAATTAAGCTACATCTTAGAATTGTAAGTTGTTTGTTTATTTTCCGTTTCCATGGTGAACTTGATTCTTGGGGTGTGTGTTATTTAGGTTGTTAGGAAATTGTTAGGTTTTCTTTTCCATGGGGCAAATACAATGTGTCATTGATATATCTTAGCATGTTTGGGTTTTCTGGGTTGGCTTAGCCAGGGCTCTGGATTCGAATTTTCCATGAACAGGTTTGCAATGACGGGTGACAGTGGTGATCCCATAGGCGGCCCATTCAATTTGCTTGTATCTTGTCCTTTGTATATGAAAATGTGCTTGGTTAGGCAGTGGTTCTGTTAGTTCCATTAGGTGTTTGGGTGGTTGGTATTTATTTCTGAAAACTCTTTGAATCATTCAAATAAATACTCTTTAATATAATACACCCGTAAAAACTGAAGAAAACACACACCGAATACATATATAAATAAATTTTATATTTTGTAATTCCCAATTTTTACTGATAGATGCACACAACACACCACACACACAACATATATATAAGGTTGCGTGGTACTTACATGTATGGTATTCAGGCTTGTCGGGATATATTTCCACGTTCATTCATAGTTGTTTTTTTAAAGTTGTAGCAATGTTTCGCAGATCTCATCTGCATATCAGGCTTCTGGATTGTGTTCAACTTATGATGACGTAGGAAATACATATTATAGTATATATATATGTGTTTTAGCTTCCTTCGGGTATTATCCCACGTACATTGTAGTTTCTGTTAAAGTTGTAGCTCATTGTAGTTCTGTTAAAGTAATGTTAGCAACGTTTCAGCAGAATCTCATCTGCCATCATCAGGCTTCTGAATAGAGTGTGTGTTCTCACTTCCGCTGTTTTCAAATTTGAGGTGGTCCCTTTCTGATTGGCTATTAACCTGGTCTTGTTCATTGGACTTGGAGTTTTGATTGAATTGGTTTTTTTTTGGTTTTTCTGTTCTGTTTTGTGGCTTTGAATTGGCTGGCAGCACTCTGTTCTTTGTTGGAGGCTTCAATGCAGCTTGGGCCTCCGTGTGAAAGGACGGCTGCTCTTCATCAGCAAGCTGGGTTTCACCTGGGTGCCTGGTGGGGTGTTGAGGTTGGAGGCATCAGAGGGGTCTGGTCTGTGCTCAGGTGGTTTGTCTGTTTGTGTGGGTGTGGAGATCTTTCTATTTGAGCAGTGGGCAGGCTCCAAATGATTGACAGTCTGCTGGAATTCATCTCTTCTTTCATGCTGTCAGGTCTTTTTTCATCTCTATGGCTTCTCTGATGATTCTCGTGATCTGGCTGGGGTTTTCTGATAGTGGCTAGGGTTTTTGGTTGCCATTGAAGTTGATGTTGTGACCTGTGGTTTTTCATGTGGTTGGGACTTAGTGAGGAGGTGTGTTCAGCTTTTCTTACTGCATTTTTGTGTTCAATCTAGCGGGTACTTATTCTTTCTATTGGTCTGTCCAAATTATGTGGCCGGACATGAATTGTAACAGGGAATTTCGTAATATGCCTTTGGTTTTCCAGTGTTTAATTTTGGTCTTTGGCGTTCCTCAGGATGGCTGCTATTTTTTTGTCTTGTTTTGAAGGCAGCTTTGAATGTGATGCCTGCATGTAGTATCGTATGATTTTATCGTGTACCTCTTATTGTAGGGCAAGACAAGCTGTTCCCATAGTCTGCTTGGTCTTTCTATGGGTCTCTGTTTATGATCTGGCTGGTGTTTTTTTTTTTTTTTTTTTGGTGGATAAGCTGGTGATTTTGTTTTGTGGAAGCATTGGCTGTCAATACTTCAGTCAGGGATGCATAGTTCAGTCTTTATATGTGTCTTTATCTGCCAGGCGTTGGTTCTCGGGTAATTAGTGTCTTCGCCACAGAATTTATCTGTGCTGGGTGTGGTGGGACTTGGGCGTTGAGCGGTGTAGCGGTTGGTGTGTGTTTCTTTTTGATATATGGTGTGTCCCAGTGTGCACTGTTTCTTTTGTAGATTAGTTACATTAGGAATTGGTAGTCTGTTTGTTATTTGTTTTCCATGGTGAAACTTGATTTGGGGTGTGTGTTTATTAGGCTGTGTTTAGGAACATTGTTTAGGTTTTTCTTTTCTCATGGGCCAAATCACAAATCGTCGTCATCGATGTAATCTTAGCCATAGATTTGGGTTTGTGGGTGCATTAGCCAGGGCTCTGGATGTTTCGAATTCTTCCATGAACTAGGTTGCAATGACGCGGTTGACAGTGGTGATCCCATAGGGGCTCCTTCGAATTTGATTGTATCTTTGTCCTTTGTATTATGAATATGTGAGTTTGGTTAGGAGTTGTTCTGTTAGTTCCATGAAGGTCTTTAGCTGAGTTGGTATTATTTTTGATGATTCCAAGATTTCTTTTATCGGGACTTGAGTGAATAGTAACCACTCAAAACTTACAAGCAGCATCTTCTTGTTCTACGTGCTTAGATTCTATGATTATTCTAAGAGTGGTTGAGTTTTGTACATATGACAGCTGCGTTTTCAGCATGGGGCTGTAGTTGTTTATGCTAAGTATTTAAGCTAGGTTTTGTAATGGTGCTCCTATGGAGCTGACTATGGGTCTGAGAGTTATGCCTTCTTTGTTGTATTTTCTGGTAGAGGCCGTATAATTTGGGCATCTAGAAGATTTTTCTCTTTGGTGATCGTTGTTGGATTTCTTTGCTTATGTGGCTGGTTATTATTTTCTTCTTGGTTGAATTTTTCCAGGATATGTGGGTTGCGGTCTGTGTTTATAGGTTTTGTTTATGTGGGAGTCTTGAGTTATGGATCTGTCAATTTTGTTTTCATAGTCTTTTTCTTCCATTTACTATGTGCATTTCCTTTGTCTGATGGGAGTATTATTTTATGCTGTTATCATTTTTTCAGGTTGTAACAGAACTACAAGACGTGGGATAATTCCCGAAGGAGCTTAAACAGCACCAAATGTAAGTACCCGCGAGAGCTTAAAAAACAAATATATAATATATAATTATATATGTTTTTTTAAGCCCTCTCGCGGGGGTACTTACATTTGTGCCTGTTTAGCTTCCTTCGGCGGTATTATCCCACGTCATTGTAGTTCTGTTAAAAGTTTTGATAGCTCATTGTAGTTTCTGTTAAGTTTGTACAACGTTTCAGCGAATCTCATCTGCCATTCATCAGCTTCTGAATGGAACTGTGAGACACCACTTCCATTCAGAAGCCTGGATGATGGCAGATGAGATTCTGCTGAAACGTTGCTACAACTTTAACAGTAAGAGGAACTGTTGAGACCACTTCCATCAGAAGCCTGAATATTGGCAGATTTGAGATTCTGCTGGAAACGTTGCTAACCAACTTTAACAGATACAATGACGTGGAGGTAATTACGTCCGAAGAAGCTAAACAGCATATATATATATTATTTATATATATATATATTATATTATTCTATATATTATATATATATATATACTATATTATATATATATATTATATTAGTATTATATATATATATATATTAAAAATTGGCGTGTTGAAATGTTTTTGCTGTGTGGGAAAAACAAGACTTTTTTTTTAATCGATTGTGAGTCTCCAGCATTTGCCCTCCATAATGATGCTGATCTCAATCCTCTTGGCAATGATACCCCAGATGCTTGCGATTACTAGCTCTGTTTAGTGTGTCTAAACAAAATTACAGGAAAGACAATATATTTGACTGGTAGATTGTGTCGGGCGTGTTGCGGCGCCTGGCTTGCAAACGAGGCCCCCAAGGGCGCAGGGAAGGCTAAGGAAGAGGTAGAATATTATATGAAAAGCGTCGGGGCTGTCCCCAGAAAGTCCGGCTCACAGTTGATATTCCAGATTGACCCTCAACCACAAAGTTGATAATGGCCCATTGTTATCATATTCAAAGGCTGATTTACCCCCTCCCAAAAATGATATATGGAAGGATGTAAAGAGAAAGGCTTACATTGCATTTCTCCTCTCCTCCTTTTTTAAAAAAAAACAGACACAAAATAAAAAAAAGATTGATTGACAAGACATCAAAAAGCTTTTGGTATATTACTCTGCTGACCTTTTTTCTTGCTTCTGCAATCTGTGTTTATTAGAATCTTGGTCTCTAAAAGGTGAGAAGATTTGATGGAGTGGGAAGGAGGAAAGGCAGCAGTGTTTGATAAGATGTTGCTCAACAGATTTCTTCCCCATTTTAATACATGCGAAGTCTGTTGCATTTGAGCTGTCTTTCCTTTTAAAAAGAGTAGGCAAAGACCCATTGAAATCAATCAGGTTTTATGAATTTAAACCTAAATTCATTACCCAAAGTATCACTACAATCTTAGGGCTGGGAAGGGACTTTGGTGGTCTTCCGGTCACTTTCCCACTCAGTGCAGTAGCCTTATACCATCCCAGCCAAATGGTTGTCCAGTCTATTTTTGAAAACCTTCAGTGATGAAGAAACCACAACCTCAGGAGGCAAGCTATCCCACTGAAGAATTGTTGTCACTGTCAGAAAATTTCTGTCAGCGTTCCAACGAACCTCCCCATTTCCCTTCAGCACTCAGAGATGAAGTTCATCCAAGTAAGAGTTTATTAAAGAAGTCACGGTGGCACCTCTGGGAAAACCCAAATCTGAAAGTTCCAGGTTTTCCCTTCTGCAAGATAAATTCAAAGATTCATCCCCTGCACCTATCAGTCCATCACATGGCACAGTCAAACTGTCATCCAACTGGAGACATTCTTCCAGACTCTCCTCTCCAGGTGGAGGGTAAGTTGTCCTTGACTTCTAAGAAAAAATGTTGTTGAGTCTAATCTTCTACTCACTAAGAAATCCCCCCTCCCAAATTCCCAGGCAGCCTTGAAGCTTCTAAGTAAAATATGGCTTCTATGGCTGACAATTTCTCCTTCTAGGTTGGCTCTTTCTTTAACAAGTTTCCACCCATTACTTCTTGCCCTGCCCTCTGGTGCCCTAGAGAAAAAGCCAATCCCCTTATTAAAAAAAAGAGAGAGCAGCTTCCCTGTCCTAAGGGCCATTTTATTGACCAACTCAAGTACTGGAAGACAGTTATCATGTCCCCTCACCCCAATCCTTCTCTTCAACAGGGTTGACATACTTAGCTCCCTCAACCATTCATCATCCAGACTCTTTTATAATCTTTGTTGCTTTTATTACTCTTTCTAGAGTCTCAGCATCTTTTCTGTATCATGGTGACCAGAACTGGATGCAGTATTCCAGTATGGTCTCACCAGTGCAGTATAAAGCAGTACTATCACTTCTCATTGTCTTGAAACTATCCCTCTGTTCAGTGCTAGCACTGATGTTGTTACCTAGTTTGGGTAATGAAACATCTGCAAGAAACCCATCAAACTCAGAAAGCAAGGACCTTGAAATCTTCCTCCTCCTCCTCCTCCTCCTCCTCTCTGCAAACCCCTCTTCCTTCAAGCACTGGGGATGCTACCCAGTTTGATAATGAAATATCTGCAAGAAAACCATCAAGCTCAAAGAACACCAAAGACCCCTCAGGAAAACCCTGAGCTGCAAATATTCTTCTTTAAAGGTAAAGGCTCCCCTCACCCATCCATGCTAGTCATTTCCATCTCTAGGGGGTGGTGCTCATCTCCATTACAAAGCCAAACAGCCAGCGTTGTCCAAAGACATCTCCGTGGTCATGTGGCTAAACCCTGAAAGCTCATAGAACACTATTCCCTTCCCACCAAAGTGGTTCCTATTTCCCTACTTGCATTTTTATATGCTTTTGAATGGCTAGGTTGGCAGAAACTGGGACAAATAATGGGAGCTCACTCCATTACATGGTGTTAGGGATTCGAACTGCCGAACTGCCAACTTTCTTAATCGACAAGCTCAGCATCTTAGCCACTGAGCCACCACATCTCTTACTATTCTCCTTTACTGAAGCTCATTGATTCTACTTTGCTGATGTCATATTGAAAATGTGTTTTTTTCCATACCCACAGAAGGACGCCAGTCATTTCACGAGGAGTTGTCTGTTTTCTGAATTGGTCCAAAGATTTGGGGTGGATGGATTTCTGTATTGGCATGCTTGATACAGGGTGACTTGTTGGGCTTGTCTCTGCATCTGCATTCATAACATGAAGTGAAAAGCTAAGTGGACCATTTCCATTTCAAAAGATCATTTAATATCCTTTCTGCGAATGTTCGAGTTTGTTTAATTAAAACTTAGCACTCCATTCCACTTNAGATCATTTAATATCCTTTCTGCCAATGTTCGAGTTTGTTTAATTAAAACTTAGCACTCCATTCCACTTCATTAGATCTATTTAATGTTTTTATATATCTAAGCACTTTTGCAAGGATCTAATTAAAAGAATAATTCTATGAAATTGGTGTTTCCTTGCCTTCAAACCTTCTCTTCACATTTCACAGGCTTAAGAAAGGAAAAATGATAAATTTAAGGGGAAAGTTTGGTCTGATGTGCAAGAAGGTAAAGAAAGAATAATGTTAAAAAAAAAGAATTCACCATTGCTGGAATCATGAAGAGATGAATAAAAAGATCCAGAGTTTGAATAGAGCGCATCATTGGAAGCAAGAATTCTAATATGATTTAGACTCCCTATTTAGAAAAAGAATGGAATGCGTTTCTCCCACCATGTTTTCTTTCTTTGTTTTTATCCCATCTTTATTATTTTAAAAAATAATAAGGCAGCAAATACATTCAACCCTCCTTGTTCCTCCTTTTTCCCCCCAACAACAGCAGCACTGTGAGGCGAGTTGGCTGAGAGAGAGGAACTAGTCCAAAGTCACCCAGTTGGCTTTCATGTCTAAGGTAGAACTAGAATTCCCAGTCCCCTGGTAATTGGCCCAAAGTCACCTGACTGGCTTTCATAGCAAAGGCAAGACTCGAACTCATAGTCTCGCACTTCCAGCCTGGTATATTAAGTGGAGGAGGAGGGACCGAGAATACTTTTTCTGTTTGAATCATAAAAAATCCTATTCAGGCCACCATTTCAGATAATCACTTCAATCACCTTCAATTCAATCGTTCTAAGCTGGTTGGAATGACACTGATGATGTTCCCTAGTTGGGTTATGAAACATCTATAAGAAAACAACCAAGCTCAGAGAGCACCAAGGAGCCCACAGTCCTCCTCTTCCTCCTCCCAAACCCCACTTGTTCCCTAGTTGGGTCATGAAATGTCTGCAGAAAACAACCAAGCCAGGAAGGCACCAAGGACTCCACAATCAGTTTATTCTGCTTCAGATCTACCAACCCAATTGCCAAATTAGGCCAGAGGAATGTGGATTTCTGAAGAAATGGAGATTTGATTGAATTGTATTTCCACGCTGAATATCTGCACACTTCTGAGAGCCACAAAAATCACCTAATCTTTCCTTCAACAATCTTAGCAGGTTTTTCGCTGGGTGTGGGTGGGAAAAAGGGTGAGAGAAATCCCTTCATACAAAAAGATTGGCTGATTGTAAGAATTGCTTGACAACAGGCTTTTGATCTCAGTTTTTCCAGCTTTAGGAACACGGATGGCATAACAAAGTAAAACATGCAGCTTTAATTTTTTTTTAAGAAAAAAAACATAGCTGCCAATTTATAATTAACACATATCCCTTCAAAAGGAGAACAAATTCCCAGCTCTGGCTTACCTTAATGCATTGCCAAGAGTATAAAGCACATCACACAGGCACACACACAAAATCCCTGTAAGTAAAATGTTGATAATGCATTCCCAGATGTTAGACACCACATTTAATTATAAGGTTCCCAAGAAGTTTAGCAACTTACAAGAATTTGCAGGCTTTTCTGTACCTTTCTCATTGTCACATTAAGCACCGAGGAGGAGACTGTTACTATCATAAAAAGCGAGATATTGGACTAGATAAATATTGCATCGAAGGCAAAACTGGATGTTTTTAAAAAAGCACAATGACAAATGAAAACCATTTGTGTGTGCTTTCGGATTTTGCTTTATTTAAGCAAAGTCTGCAGAAGGAAATGGCAGAACTGTGAATCTTGATTGATGTTTCTTCTTCTTAAACTTCTCTTTTTTCGTTGTTGTTGTTGTTTGGGTTTCTGAGCTTTTCAGTATTGAGCTTCACTGTGACATTCTCAAAATGAGACTGTTTGCCCAAGCTGAGAAATTGCAGAGCAAGGAACATTGTAAGGGGTACAATTCACTGTTTTGAAAACCCTGCAAATCATGAAGCTCATTGATAGGGGTGTACCATGGTGGCCCCAAATAAAGACGCATTGACAAATGAATGGATGTGGCATGCAGGTCCAATGGAGACTTAGAAAGTGTTGTGAGAATCATCCATTTCTTTCTGCCATTTTTAACCGAATAACAATAACAGAGTTGGAAGGGACCTGGGAGGTCTTCTAGTCCAACCCCCTGCTTAGGCAGGAAACCCTACACCACTTCAGACAAATGGTTGTCTGATCTCTTCTTAAAAACTTTGAGTGTTGAAGCATTCATAACTTCTGAAGGCAAGTTGTTCCACTGGTTGATTGTTCTCACAATCAGTAAATTTCTCCTTAGTTCTAGGTTGCTTCTCTCCTTGATGAGTTTCCACCCATTGCTTCTTGTCCTGCCTTCAGGTGCTTTGGTGAACAGCTTGACCCCCTCTTCTTTGGGGCAGCCTCTTAGATATTGGGACACTACTATCATGTTACCCTTAGTCCTTCTTTTCATTAAAGTAGATGTACCCAATTCCTGCAACTGTTCTTCATATTTTAGTCTCATCTTTCTTGCTCTTCTCTGCTCTTTTTCTAGAGTCTCTAGAGTTTAAAGCAAGGATAAGGTTTGTTGAATCATTGATGGAACATTAATTATTGGGAATAGTTCCAATCTGGATTCAGATCAAGCTTTAGCAACTGTGCAGCAAGCTACAGTTGTTTTATGGGGCAATTGTATCAGTTGCTGCTGAGAAGCTACTGCATAGAGGTCAATGGGACATCCTTCTTAGAAAGCAGGTAGAGTTTGAAGCCCAAATATGTGATATCTCTCCAGAGTTTCAGGATGTAGCCCACTGCTATAGGAAAACTATAGCATTCCAATTACCAAAGAACTTGCTTTTTTCATGTTACTTTCATTTATTTTGAAGATGTTTTGATATATAAAAGTAAGGAAGAGAGAACGTATGTGATTTTGCAACATGTATTTCCTCTCATCCTTTCTGGTATGTCTAATGGGATTGTATGTCTTTCTGCTATGTCTAAGTATGGGATTGTTTAAGTAAGTGCCTCATTTGCTTTGAAATAGCAGGAGTCTGACATTCCTTTCCCTGTCCAGTCCCAGCCTCTTCTGTTTTTTCCCCCCATTGAAATGCAAAGCTGGCTAGCATGTGCTAGCTTGATAGCTTCCAAGCTTTTGTTGCAAGCATTCCCACAAAATCTGTTGATCTGGTCTTCAGAATTATTAATTTATTTGCTTATATACTGCCTTTACTATTTTTACAAATAACTCAAGATGGTGAACATATTCAACATATCTTCCTCCTCCTATTTTCCCCACGACAACAACTCTGTCAGATGGATTGTGCTCAGAGAGAAGGACTGGCTCAAAAGCACCCAATTGGCTTTTATACCTAAGGCAGGATAGAATTCCCAGTCTCCTGCTTTTTAGCTTGGTGGCTTAACCACAAGACCAAACTGGCTGCCAGCTATATGGTCTTTTTTTATTATAAAAGACCTAAGATCTGGTAGAAGGGCATTGAGCCACCAACAGCTATGAGCTAGAGAGAAGGCAGAGGTTAAACTGTATGCTTGTATGATTCATTGAAGTTTCCTTTCCTTATCCTTACCTGATTTAAAATACAGGTAAGGAACTCAAACATGGCTAACCAGGAAGTCTATAGAAGCTGAGTAACAAATGTATAATGATGCTCTGACTCACACTAATCTCTTGAGTGTTTTGATATAGTGTCTAGAACACTATATCTCCACCATGAACATTTCATCAATTTTAATTTCCCCTTTGGAGGGCAAAGCAACAAGATCAATTTCGAGGAACTAGATCCTTCCCACTAATGGAATGAGAATAATCAACATCTTTTGAGAGATTATTCAGACTTGTAGACAAAGTGTGTTTCAAAGTTTGCATTCCAAGAGGAAAAACTGTGATGTACAGATGTTGAAGAGACATTGCCTTTTCACAACCTTTGTGAAGGTTGTGTAAATGTTAGTACAAAGAATCAGGACCATAGATTAAGTTGCAGTTCAGCCTATACCCAAGAATTTAGTCAACTAAAGTTCAATACTAAATTTAATTTCAAAGTTCAATACCAAGTACAGATAAGGGTCAATGGGATTCAAGAAGGACTGGGTTTAGGCTGTTTGTGGGAATGTAATGATTTTTGGCTGATGACTTGCTTAACTCCAGCCCCCAACTCTTCCTGCTCTTCTTTTCCAGGACACCGACTATTTGTTGTGGATTTAGGTGGGGAAAGTTTGGATTCCTTTATCTTCTTGATGCTCTCTAACAGTTATCACAACTTTTTTCAGCCCAGATACAGTAGACCTGTTCAATCTATGAGCCTTGTTCAAAGGCACACAGGGAAGCATTTGGGCAATTGGCAATTGGCAAGAATATATGATGAATACAGCATCCTAGGGTCATATGATTGCTATTTGCAACCTACCTCGCTGGCTTCCAATAAGCAAAGTCCATGGGCATTACCATCCATTGTTGAAGCAATGTGAAATTCATCCATAAAATTTTACATAAAACTGCCTTCCATTGAGAACCTGTATACTGCATGAGTCAAAAAGGGGGCTGTGAAAATATCTACAGACCCCTCATATCCTGGACATAAATTGTTTCAACTTCTATCCTCAAAATGATGCTACAGAGCACTGCACACCAGAACAACTAGACAGTTTTTTTCTGAATGCCATGACTCTGTTAAACAAGTAATTCCCACTACACTGTCAAACTATTTTGTAAGTCTGTATTACTCTTATTCCTCTCATCCTTCCTATTAGTTATCTCTTCCAACTTATGACTATGACTGTCATAACTAGTCTGTCATAGACTATGACTATGCTGTATCTTTACAATTTATATTGTTTTATTATTCCCTTGTATGATTTGATTGCTTATTAGTAACCTATGACTATCACTAAGTGTTGTATCTTATGATTCTTGATGAATGTANTTGTATGATTTGATTGCTTATTAGTAACCTATGACTATCACTAAGTGTTGTATCTTATGATTCTTGATGAATGTATTTTTTTAATGTACACTGAGAGCTTATGCTCCAAAAACAAATTCCTTGTGTTTCCAATCACACTTGGCCAATAAAGAATTCTATTCTATTCTATTCCATTCTATTCTGTTCTATTCTAGCCACATGATCATCTTCTTGTCTTAATACATGGTGATTAATCCTTCCCAATACTAAGACTCCAGAACAACTATTAGACAGAGAAACCCAAAGTTGATAACAAAGCCTAATTAATATGGAAGAACATTTCCTACACCCTGCCTGTCAGTTCCAAAGCAATGAAGTCATCTAAAACATTTAAAAGAAAGCAACACAACCACAGCTATGATTCACAGGCCACTTCAAATCCTTGATACCACATTTAAACACATATTTAAAAGTATCTGTCTAAGCTGAATGAATGTAACCTATTTGGCTTCATCATAAATTTAGCACTCTTCTGGGAATCTTTTATTTTATTTATTTTATATAGCATGCTACCTAAAATCTGATGGGAGGTGTTTCCCTTTCTCTAATCCTGACTGGAGCATAAACTGAGTTTTGTTCAAAGGAGGCTAAATCAAGCTTTTTACTGTGACACTAGACTGAGGACTAAGGCTCTGAGTAGACAACCATCTGCAAAAACAAACTAATGAGAAAAATTTCATGAATCATGTAAAGATATGCATGAAAATTGAATATGTACACTTCAGATCTCGGATCTGATAAATATTGCATTACATTAAAGGAATGCACTCTTGAAGCTTACCTGTTTATAAAACGTAAGGCTACATTATGGAGTTAATGAAGGGGCTCTGTCAAATTAACCCACCAGGGATTTTGTATTTGTGTCTGTCAAAGGGAATTGTTCTAAGGCTAAATATCAGGGTGCCTTCATGCCAGGCTATCAAAAGATGAAGCCGCCTGAAACAATGGCGGGTTTGGGATAAAACACTAAGTGAAATCCTCTGGCTGAAATCTACTGCTACAAAGTGGATGCTCTCAGGGAAGCCACAAAATCTTATTGGTTGTCCAGTCTGAAGGGTTGTATTATATGCAAAACACAAAACAAAACAAAACCCCAATGCCAGATGCAGAAGACAACCAGGGAAGCAGGATGATAAAGACTTCCTGAACTTTAAAATTGAAGCATCTATTTTAAATATCCAGCATATATTTTTAAATTGTCTAATTCCATGGTGGCAAACCTAGTAGCACGTGTGCCAGAGGTGGCATGCAGAACCCTCTCTGTGGACATGCATGTCATTACCAGCTGCTCTTCTGGTTTCTGGCACTGGTCAGCTAATCTTCGCAGGTGACAGAGTGCCAGAAAATGGCCTGAAAAATGGCCAAAAAACAGGCATGCGTGCACCGGCCAGCTGGTCTTTGGATTTCTGACATTCCAGTGCACATGCATGCATGTACATGCACACATGTTCTGGTTTGGGGACTTGGTGCCAAAAAGGTTCACCATTGCTGGTCTAATTGCTCTCTCACCCAACATCCTTAGTTCTTAGTCATCATTGTTGACAGCAGGAATATCTCAGAAGACCAGTTTGGGGATGCTGACATCACGAATGGAGGCCAGCATCTTCATGTCTTTCTTTTGATGTCCAAATGCTGATATCATCCACAAATTAGTAAACCATCTACTGGTTCATCATTTTATTTTGGTTTGGTTTTTGAATGCAGCTTTGTGGCTTTCTGAGTGGTGTCTCTGAGCTTTGGAGGTTTAGTTGAGTCTTTAAGCTTTGGAAGAGTTAGATAAGTCCGATCTAAGTATAGTATATAAAATCATACATTGCAATGTCCTACCAGTCCATGTAGGACATTGCAGCTTCAACCATAACAACATAAGAGCAAACAATAGATACAAACTCAAGGCTAATCGCAGCAAACTTGATTGTAGGAAATACAACTTCAGCAACAGAGTGGTCAAAACCAGGAGTATCAACTAGTTTTGATCTTGTTGCTTAATATTAATATTCTGCTCCATCTTTGCTGGCATATTTTGGAGTTTTCCAATCCATAAACAGACCAAAATACCCAGCCTTCAATCTCTGGTTTTCTTACATATGATGCAAGCCAGAACTATTGCTATATGTATTCTGTATTTAGTTGCCTGTGCCTAGTTAACATCTGGGGACAAATTTAGAACAGCAGATCAGCTGATCTACTAAATTTGGCTCAAAGGAAATAGTTGGGCAATGACTTAACAGCTGCTCCAATCCCAACAAATCAGAGTATTCTTAGAGGTGATAAATAGTGAGTTCCTTCATCCTGTTTTTTTTTTCTTTCCTCGACTGTTTTGTCTCCTTTCTTCAGACTCTCCCTAAACTTTGTTAACAATACTTCAATTGAAATTGACAAGGAATGTGAATTTAAAAGTTGGATAGTTCTTCATGATAAAATTGATAATCAAATAAGCTGCAATATGAAATGATATTGTATAAAATAAGAGCTATAAATATATAAATTGAATAAGAATATGGAAAATATTGTTAAATAATGTATGAGATTATTTAAAGAAAAAGGTAATAAGTAATATTATGATTTTAATTTGGATATAAAAGTTGGTATTTAATTATGGTCACATTTGTATGGAAATGTAAAACCTGGAAACACATTGTTCACTTAATGAGATGCTTTATAAAAGATAAATGTATATATATATATATATATATATATATATATATATATATATATATATATAAAATTTAAAAAAAGGAAATTGATAATCTTTTGGGACCAGAGGATTTCTGAGAACATTCTATGTCTGCTATCCCAAAATTGCTGTGTGAGAAGGTCAGGGTTGCCTCTCTGTAAAATGTCTGCCATTTTACAGAGAGAAGACTTCTGATATTGTGGCTGCCAAGAAAGGTAGACTTCAGAATGAGCATTGTGGCTGGTTAGTGAAAGCAATAAAAATTGATTTAATGGCTTCAGAATATGATTCTCCAGGACTCCATCCTGACCATCTCTTGTTGTCCAAATTTTTTTATTTAAAAATGATTATTTGCTTTGCCTCATCCATATTTGTTTGTATGTTCATTCATTCATTCATTCATTCAATCAATCAATCAATCAATCAACCAACCAATCAATCTTCAATTATTTAATTGGTGTAACTGCTGGAATCCTGACACAATTCATTCATTCATTGTTCATTCATTGGAAAAAGTATATATGAACTACAGAACAAAGGTCTCGAAGATTTTACCACCACCTCCACAACCTACCACCCAAAAAAGAAGGGCTGTCAAAAAAAAATCTATGGGATTTCAGACTCTTTAGAGGTTGAAGAGTTGCCATTACACAAAGACCTCTTGTCACAGCTAGTAACGTTACAGATCAATGAGTGACAAGTTAATGTCTCCTTTTGTAAATGTTGTTCTGACATTAAAACTGCTTGGAGACATTTTTATTTAATTAAAGAGGCCACAACATCAATGGAGTGTAGTGACAACTCCTTGTCCAATTAATCTTCATGAGGAATATCACAATTCTGAAACTATATTCATAGAGGGTCTTTCCTTCCTCCCTCCCTCATTTTCTCCCTCCTTCCCTCATTTCCTCCCTTCCTTCTTCCCTCCCTCCCTCCCTTCCTTCCTTATTTCCTCCCTTCCTCCCTTCCTCCCTTCCTCTCTCCCTCACAGGGATCCATCTAATATTTTTCAGGACAAACTTAGAAGGAAGGAATTATCCAGAGTATGTTGCTGACACAAAAATGCCTATTAAGCATTTTAAAGGGCTTATAAAAACATGGGAAGATTTTGGGGAAAGGAAAGCAGGATCCAATTTATATCTATCCAGTCACTGCTATCATCCCTGGACAGAAAATCTCTCTTTGGGCAGATGGACTATATCCTTCTCCTTTATTCAGGCATGAAATGAGAGTGCTATTCCCTAGCCATTTGATCACAGATGTCTTGTGGTGGTGCTACAACATTTGAAGTATATTCCTCCAATCTTTTATTCTGAGCTTATGGGTCTTTCTTCTTTTCCAATGCAAATTAAAGCACCCAATGAAAAACCTTGTTTTTCCTTGGTGCTACAACCACAGCACCTTGTAGAAATAAAAAAGGTCAACCTCCTTTTGGCAGTGATTTATTGTAATGCAGCTTTTTCCTCCACCTGATTTATTAAAAAAAACAACAACACCCAAATGTTGTGCATCAGGATTAGTCCCGCTGGTATATTTACACAGTTGTTGGGAAAAAATGTCAAGTTGTGCAAGTCTAGTGAAACATTGTGTGTGAGAGATTACACTGTAATCTGCTCTCAGCCCTTTTAGGTCTTCTTTGATTTATCAAGCCAAACCCGCCAGTGTTAACAATGGATGAATTAGTTTAAAAGATATCCATGGGATAAGAGTGGTAGCCAAGTGGAGGACGATGTGTCAACTTCCCTGGCTCACCCTTTTTAATTGCAGAAAAATTGAGAACAGGTACCTCAGGCACCTGAACATATAAATCAAACCAAAGCAAACCACAGTGTATTAGACAGGATGGAGTGCACCTTTCTCCACTTCAGTGTAAAGTCAGCGTAGGTTGCTTGCACTAAGACCAAAGCTGAACAGATGCAAAGCAGGACCAGCCTTTGAGACCAAAGTAGTCCAAACTTGATGCTGGTTCCCAATGGATTCAGTTCCTGCCAGTGGTGGAATTAAAAAAAAAATTATTACCGGTCTGTGGGCGTAGCTTGGTTGGCGTGACTTAGTGGGCATGACAGGGGAAAGGTACTGTAAAATTCCCATTCCCTCCCCACCCCACTAACCTGCTTTCCAGCTCTGTCCTCCTATGCAGGGCAACCAAAGGAGACCCAGCCGATCAGCTGGGACTCAATGGGAGACGGAGAAGAGATGGGGGTGGGTCCAGTCAGAGGTGGGATTGGCCGGCTTTCCAAATTACTCAAAATTTCCGCTACTGGTTCTCCTCTTGACCAGTCTTGACCGACTTATGGTGGAGATCAAGGACGGAAGTGGAACATAAAACCTGGTAGAGGTCATTTACTGTTCCTCGGAGTGCATTGTTTTGTGTAAGAACTAAAGCTTAGAAATAGTGAAGGATGAAGCATAAAGGAAAATGTTTGTTGCTCAGGGTTGAAAGGAGGGATCCTTGGTGCTCTTTGAGCTTTGTTGTTTTCTTAGGGATGTTTCATTAGCCAAACTGGATAACGTCTTTTCCAGTCTTGGCCAGCTCCCATCATCATCATCATCATCATCATCATCATCATCATCATCATCATCATTATTATTATTATTATTATTATTATTATTATTATTATTATTCACAAAAAACAACAGTGTACACAGCAAACAAGATAACCATGCTGGGTTTCATATCACAAATCACTAGTCAAACACTTCCCAAGCGTTTAGGACTGCATGATTATCGGTGGATTATGCGAGCAGATCCCAGTAAAGTGGCCTTGTGCAGCTGACCAATGGTGATCATGTCAGCACCAATTGTTTTTAAATGCTTGCCTAGGTCTTTAGGCACAGCACCCAGCGTGCCGAGCACCACTGGAACCACCTGCACTGGTTTATGCCAGAGTCTCTGCAGTTCAATTTTCAAGTCCTGATATCTGGTGATTTTTTCAAGTTGTTTCTCATTGATTCTGCTTTCACCAGGTATGGCAATGTCGATGATCAACACATCATCATCATCATTGTTGTTATTGTTATTATTATTCCACTCCTGTAGGCAGAATCTTGTCAAATTGAAGTGAACTACTACTATGAAGCATATGCTCTGGTAATTTTTATGGAGAGACCATTTTCACTCTCTTTTTCTCACACAAGCTATGTGAATTGCATCACTCAATGCCCTCCTTTCTCCTGGGAATCCAGACTACATTCCTTTACAGAAGAAGATGATGATGATGCTATCCATTCAGTCATGTCCAATTCTTCGTGATTCTATGGGCCAAATCTCTCCATGTCTTCCAATCTTGCACTAATCCTTTGAGTTGTTCTATGCTTGATTAGTGTCGGTTTTGATGGTATCCAGCTATCATCTTCTTTGACAGCCTGGTTTCCTTTGACTGCTGACTCTTCCAATCAAAATTGCTTTCTCCAGTAAATTCCCCTGCATAACATGGCCAAAATAAGTGAGATGCAGTTTTGTGATTTTGCCTTCTAGTAACATGCCTGCCAATAGAGTAGACTTCCAGTAATTTTTTGAAGCATTGATCTCGTGCCTGGTTTACCATGTTTCAGTTATCTCACCACAAATGTCATTGCCTCCCACAAGTTGTGAACCTGCCTTCTTTTGTATTCTCTTTATCACCTCCTCAACCATAAACCCTGTTTAGCAATTGCACCGCCTTGCTCCCAGTCCCTGATCAGCATCTTCATTTAGCTCTCCTTTCCAGCTTGTGATAGTTATTTTGCAATGTACAGCTGTTTCTATTATGGGCTGTCTCCTGACCAGGCTGAATACATGAGACAGATTGCTTTGCTGATGATGAAAAATCCCTTCAAATGAATCTCAGGTGTACATCTTAATTTTTGTCAGATTATCTGTCCAGAGTGTGTAAATAAAAATGATTATAGATTATGATTTTACCTCACGCCCTTCAGCGTCGGGGGAATCTCAGAGTACCCTCATCACCGCTGAGGTGTGAATATATAAACACACACACACAATCACACACAACACACACACACACCACACACACACACCACACCACATCTATACTATAATATTATATAAATATATTATATATATAATATATATATATATATTATATATTAAAACTAATAAAATTGTGATGCCTTTGGACTTTAACCAGGAGCTACCCCACACAGTGTGGACAATGGAAGCTCTTCCCCTACCACCCCCTTTCTTTCTTCTTTCAATGGTTGGAGGGGTCACCAGAACTGGCCTTCATTTATTTTATTTATTTATCTAGAAATGCTCTGGGATTTCTAATTTCATCTGGATGATCACCGTGACAGACAGAAAGGGACCAAGTTTAATGTCTCAATGAAAGAACTGGAGGAACGATTGTCGGATGATTAATGGAATTGCCGGCTGCTGAAAAGCTGACAGCCTTTCTCAATATGGAGTCTCATAATGGAGAGGGCTAATGTGTAATTTTCCCCATGCTGCTGTTTCCCCTCCCTCATCATGAAAGGCATCTATGGGGTGGTTTAGATTTATTTATTTTGTTTCTTTAAGTGCACCATTTGGCTGGGCCTCAGCAAGCTTTACACAGGGAAAGGCTGGGTCTCACAGTGAGATGGGAGGCTAAATAAGTAAATAAATAAGAAAGCAAGCAAGCAAGCTTTTGGGGAAGCCTATCCAGTCAAAGTCCATAGGTGAGACACTGAAAAACCAATTGAGTCCAATTGCTGTATTTGCTTATGCCTAATGGACAGAATCTTGCCAAACTAAAACTAGAACTCCATAAACTACTAGATATAAGCTCAGAGATTCCAGGGTATGGCTATCCTGAACCTCTTCCATGCTTTTGTCCATCCAGTTCAGGATTCTGCTGTATTTTGATCCAGGTCTCTTCCTGGGAAAGCTCTTGAGTTGACCAAATCTTCCCCCTCTGCTCCTGTAGGTAGACATTCCACCCCAGGTTCAATCACTGATATTGCTGGTATCAGGCTAAACCCAAGAACGATGTGGCAAAATTCCGCCAGAGACCAGCTCTTTACACATAACAGACAGACTCTCGCCAGAGTAAACTGTTACTAGTCTCAACTAAGAAAATATACAGTGGGAGGTTCTAGGGCAAGGGTCTTCAAACTTGGCAAATTTAAGATTTATGGACTTCAACTCCCAGAATTTGTGAGCTAACATAACTGGAGGGGGAATTCTGGGAGTTGAAGTCTACAAGTCTTAAAGCTGTCAAGTTTGAAGAACCCTTGTTCTAGGGAGTGGCTTTCCTAAATCTCTTCCTCTGTCTCCTCTCCAGTTCTGGGCTATTGTCACCCTTTTTTTTTCTGGAACGTGCTCCTTCCTTCCTAGGAAACTGCCACTTCACTGTAGTTCATTCCACCAGCTCCTCCACCAAGGGCACCATCTCTCACATCCGGGTAGAACAGGAAACAATTACTTTGGGAAGTCTGTATCATTGTGAGAGGCAACGTTCAACTCCTTGGCAGAATGGTATGGGCTTCCCCCCCCCTCAAAGAGAAAGTGGGATTGGGACAGTGAAATGAGCAGAGGCATGACAACTGGACCCTTGACATCACTTCATTTAAACGTAATTAAAAATAAATTGAATTAATATGATGACTTCCCGTGTATGTAATCAATTTTCACTCATGTCACATTACAGATTATAGTTCAGTTAGTGGCTTCATTGGAGGGTTTTGATTGTCAAACCTGGACCTGAGAGCTCAAGTTTTGCTTCTCTGGTAGGTATGGTATTAAGCTAGGTATAACTCTTATGGGTGAGGAGAGCAAAGAAACCTAGTACCCAGAAGCATCCAATTAATATTCTTCTCTATCACGTCTAAAATCACTGCAGTTACCCAGAGCTTAGACTTAGAAAAGATATTTCTGAGCATGTGAACCTAGCAGCTTTCCGTATCTTTTTAAAGCAGCTGCATCTTTAGTGGAAGATCAGGTGGCTGACCTTTGCAGCTGCCATGAGATGTTGGGAAAAGATGTGACTACCTTAAAGAGTCCCAAATGGAGCTGTATTCACATGCCGTATACTCTGAAACATATTTGCAAATTATTTCTAAAGCATTACACAGCCTTAATGAAGCCTAAGAGAACATTCAGCTTGTGTTCTTCATGTTTCTGATTGTGAAGGCTGCATCTATAGCATAACTATGGTAGCTTTATGAGAAGTTTAAGCATTCCCTCTGGGCCCCCATTTTAAAAACTTTTGTCCATGTGTATACATCTCTGTGGGAAGTCAACAAGAACATTAAATATTCCTCAGTGCTTTCTGGAGCATCCCCAGGAATCTGAGACTAGTTAAGGGAATTGGTTCCAAATGCGCTTCTTACATGTTTTACAAAGTTATATCAGTTAGAGAAGTTAGGTAAGTGATTCATCTGATTTTTCCCAAGAAAAAGATTTTCTTTAGCCATTTCTTGTTGGTGGGATTTGTTCAGGAAGCTCCAATTCAATCCCCAAATAGAACTTTCACATTTCTCCTTCTTCTACTTTCAATCAATCAAATCTTTATTTGAAAAATAAAATCAGGCATTCAGGCAGTTCAAATGAAGGTAAAGTTTTGTTGCAATCCTTAAGCTCTCGAGAAGAAGCTGGACATCTAACAATCAAAGCAAACTGGCAGTAGATAACAGTCAATGGAATTCAAGGTGGGCTGGACTTAGATCTCTTGTGGGAATAAAGGGATTTGAGACTGGTGACATGTTTGACCCCCCCCCCCTCAGGGTTAGCCTGGTCCTCTCCTCCCTCATTATGGTCACAGATCACCTTGTTTTTAAATAAGTGTGAGGACACAAATCTCCACCAAGGAGAACTTCATTAAGACAACTCATCCCCTTCCCATGAATTTTCAATATTTTTCTTCAACTAAAGGGGGAAGAAAAGACAGAGGAATTCCTTTGGCAATAAGCAGCCCTTCTGAAAATTGTAGACAATGAAATAGAAGTCAGCCTAAAGCTGGTTTCAAGAAAGTTCTACCTTCCAAGGAAAAATTGTCCTATTGTCCCCAATTATTAGTTCCTATTTCTTATATTTAAACTTATGTTTATACTTATTTCTATTGTATTGTAAGCTTTTGACAAAATAAATAAAAAAAATAAAAAATAGAATAAAATCAATCCATCAAAGCAACAGCTCACCAATATGTTTATTGGTTGCTGCTACTAATTCTGTTGTTTCATGCCCCAAATTCAGTCTCATTTATCTTATTTGGCTTACTTCCTAAAACTGCATTATGGGTCGACAGGGAACATATTAGGGCTGCAAAATTAATGAGAGAGCTATTTTGCATCCAAGTAGGTCTCCTTTCTCCCATAGCTTTCATTGTTATTGCTGCAGTGAGCTGAGTAATTAGAATAGTCAATCAATGATTCATTCTCTACCCATTGCCACAAACAACTTTCCTTCTAAAAAACTGTGTTTTGGGGGAAAATGTAGTGGCAGAAACATAACAGTGCACTGATTTGTAATCTCTCTGTTTGAGAAACATAAAACCTATCTAGACAGGAGAAACAATACAGTTGGACAACCGAGACAAAACCACAAAGAAGAGGGCATTAGTTGTCTATGGAGATTCTCAGTCTCCCAGGTCATGGTTGTCCCAAAGGTGCTTTTTCAAGAGGCAACTGAACTTTCCCCACCATCCAGTCAGAGCTGAAGAAGCTTCTTGGATGAGAAGTGAAACATCTTCAAAGAAAAAAACAGAAAGTCCAGTTGCCTCTTGAAAAAGCACCTTTGGAAGAGGATGTTAGCTTAGTCTTTGAAGCACCTGAAAGCAGGACTAGGATGGAAACTAATCAAGGAGACAAACAACCTAGAACAAGGCTTTTCAAACTTGGCAAGTTGTGGACTTCAACTCCCGGAATTCCTGAGTTAACATGACTGGAGGAGGAATTCTGGGAGTTGAAGTCCACAAGTCTTAAAGCTGTCGAATTTGAAGACCCCTGACCTAGAACTAAGGAGAAATTTCCTGATAGTGAAAATAATGAACCAATACAACGTGTGATGACCCAGGGTGGGATACAAAACAAACTCAGTCATAGAAAACAGGTGAAGCCCCTTTTATTCTTTCAGTTTGCTTCCAAGCTTCGAATATCTTTTATGGAAGACAAAAAAACCTCCCACACAGTTACATGAAGAAGGAAAAAAGCAACCCAAACCAGTCAAGATAAGTGCTGGAGGATGTCCACAGATAACACACACTGGGAAGAATGCCAAACTCAGAGAGGAACTATACACTGGAAATATTTACACGAGTTGTCTCCAGCATTTGCAGACCCAAACTCTTATTTAGTTGTCACACCTGCAGCCCATGAAGAGGATCAAGGCCCTTTCCTCCCAAGGGGACCACATCTCCCTCTTATCCTCCCTCCCTGCATGCCCTAGGATGGAGAGGGGATGGGCTTAGGTCCTCCTCTTGACTGCTCAGCCAGCCTCTGCCCTTCCCCAGCCTCCTCCACAACCTCCGAAGCCACATTTCCACTCCCTGTCAGCTGTTCCTCCTCTCCCTCGGAGTCAGAATCCACCAGGGACATGACACAACGGATGTTGCAGGTTCTCCAACACTGGAAGTTTTTAAGCAAAGACTGGACAGCCACTTGTCTGGAATGGTATAGGGTCTCCTGCTTGAGCAGATGGTTGGAATAGAAGACCTCCAAGGTCCCTTTCAACTCTGTTATTCTGTTACACCACTTTGGTGCATCTGCTTGCCCATTGAATCTTTTCAAGAGGTATCAAGTGGCAGAAGACAACAATGCCACCTGCTGGATCAACCTTTTGCTGTTGAATTGGCTTGAAGTTTATGGCACTGGAAGGGGTGATGCGTTGCAGGGAAAGAGGGCAAATACACAAGCCAGTTAAGGGGTTCAAAATCTGCCTCCAGCTTTAAGAATCTTGAACAAGATTGATGTGCATCCTTTGATTAGAGGGTTTATATTTTTCCTCATTTTCTTTTTTCCCCTTCTATTCATTATTATTGCATTTTGGAGTACCATGATAATTAATGCAATAAGTTGGCAAGATGTACTAGAATGTTTGGGGAAATTGAAATGTGTTTTTATTCATTCACTGCAAACCTAAGATAGAATGTTGGGAAATCAATAGACTGGCTCAATTATCTGTAACAAAGGAAATTTGGTTTTCTTCAATAAAAATAACATTTTGCAAGAATGAATTTCCTTTGCCATATACATAGATTATGTAAGGATACTTAAATGTATTATGTAAAACACTTTGATTTCTATGGTCCTTTCCGCCCTCATGCATGGCTGCAATGCACTGTACATTTACACCTTGGGAAAAAGAATAACTCAATTAATGCAAATCTTGTGCTCATTCTAAGCCAACGTTCTCTACCTGTTGTACTCTAGATATTTTGAACTTCATTTCTCATAATTCCCTGTCAAGAGTTCCAAGAACATGCTGCTTGGGGATTATGAAAGATGAGCTAGCATATCTAACTTATTTGAAAGACCTCAGGTTGGGTGTTCCAAATTTGCAAACAGTTTACAGCTTAAATTTGCAACTTCTTGTGAATCCAATTGTAACATAGGAATACAGGAAATGACTTTTTCCATCTAAAATGGGAGTTCACTATTTTTACTCTTTCCTTCCTTCCTTCCTTCCTTCCTTCCTTCCTTCCTTCCTTCCTTCCTTCCTTCCTTCCTTCCTTCCTTTCCTCCCTCCCTCTCTCCCTCCCTTCCTAACATTCTATCGTTAGATATCTTCATTTTTGTTAGGTTTCTTTTTTTTTAAGTTTTTTTCTTTAACCTTTTCTTTTTTTTTCTAACAACCAAGACTTTTTCTCTCCCTAAGGGACATTGCTGAGATTTGCATCCTATAATAAGAGGAATCCAAAAACATGAGAGAGCAACCAGTTTATCCTTACATTTGGTCAGTGTTTTGTTTAATGTGGCTGTACCCTGACTATTTTTTGACTTGTTTGTATCATCCTCTATGAATGCTCCTGTCCCATAATATTTCATTCAAGCCCAACCAGTGATTTAAACCAAGTAATGGGCTGTTTTGGCTATTGAATTGAGGGACCAGGTCTTCCATTATGGTCAGTTGTTTTGTGGATTCTCGGTACCCACCCATTTATTTTGGTTTGTTCTAATTTATATTTATCTGTGGATGACAAGATGAACTTGGAAGGGAAGACGGTGTTTAATGTTGCATTCCAGCTCACAGGATGTAAATCATTCTGGACTTCAAGTGCCTCCTAACCTTACTAAGCCCTTCTTGTCGAAAGACCAAAATTATGGTGTTCTCAAATGCTCTTTTATTTATCCTTCTAAAACTTAGTTCATCCTGCTTGAGGTCTTACAAATGCAAATGTACGATGCTTCCCAACAACAGATTGTTCTTTCCTTCCCTTTCCACCAAAATGTCCATGGTGAAACTTGAATCATCCGGTCTTCAATTTCAGATCTTCTTATAATGAAAACATTTTCTCTCCATTAACTTTTGTCTCGTGGGACAGCAATTTCATGGGCACCACGAGGCAGGCCTGTTGAGATTTGAGACAGGAATCACCATCCTTGCCCCTTTTCCAAGATCAACACAATCATAGATACTCTCCTCCATTGGTCACCTGACCTCCTAAATTTGGGTGTACCTCAGTTAATCTGGCAGGTGGTGCTGTTGAGCAGGAAAGCTGTGTTCTGACCCAGGCTTAGTCAGACATAATCACAAACTTGTTTTAAAAGCAAAACCTATTTTATTGCAACGCTGGGAATTGTTTTTATTCCCAGCCAGAACTAATCTTAAACAGTTCCCCAAATTCTGTGGAATGCTGCCAAAAACAGAAGTAGACAATTAATTATAAAAGAAACCAACTGAAGGACAAGAAAACAACCAACCAAAGTACATAGAGCTTAAAGGACTAGGAACCGATCAAACTACTTTGCTTCCTGCAAAGGTTTCATCATCTTGGCCTGACTTTTATCCCTTATGTGAGAGGCAATCACCTCCCAGCCTTACTCCCAAGTCATCCCTTTTGTTTCAGCTGCTCTTGCCTTCTAGCAGCTCTGTACACACACGCACTGGGAACAGGCTCCCCCGGTCCTCTGGTTCAATTCTGCCAAACTCCAGAGGCTCCAGAGTCAGCACCCCACTCCCAGATGGTGCTGGGCCCATCCCTGCATCGGATGCAGGACCCTCATCTGAGTCCTTTTCAGATTCCTGGACTGGTCCCCTTTCTTCCTCACGGTCCGACTCCACTGCCACCTGCACTGGCTGCCAGTGAACTACAACAAGCTGCTACTTAAACTTCCTCTCTGGTCTTCATGAGTCCTGTCCTTTTTTTAGAAGTTATCTTCCTGTGAAGCGATTCAATATAGGTGAGATTTCATACTGTGGTCCACTTAGCTCTTGAAATGCTCAGTCTTTGATTCTTGGAATAAGATTTTCAGACATCTTAGAGTCCTTCCTGAAGACAAGAATGCCCACTGCAGTCCAAAGAAGTCAGACTCAGTCAATCTATCTGTCTGTCTTTCTGTCTGTCTAGCTATGCAGCTGTCTAGCTATCTAATCTATTTATCATCTATCTATCCATCCATCCATCCTTTCTATATTTTGAGTTAATGAATACTTGGCTTAACAATGGAAATTCTGAGCTCAATTGTCGTCATAAGCCATAATAGCCATTACCTATATTTGAGATTTTTGCTGATTGCACTCTTTGCTCCTTGGCAGTAATTGGGCAACTGTTAACTAAATATCCCTCTCCCCACCAAGCCAGAGACATTTTTTCCCATAAGCATATTACTTGTTTTCAACTGATGGCAGTCTATAGTCTTTTATTCAGTACTGATAATACACACACACACACACACACAATCTATTAATCTACATCTCTCTAATATATATATATATATATATATCTAGCTATCTCTCTCTCTAACTCTCTCTCTACCTCTCTCTCTCTCTCTCTCTCTCTCTCTCTCTCTCTCTCTCTCTCTCTCTCTATCTATCTNATGAATACATGGATACATACAAGAAAAATAAAACAAACAATAGGACAGGAACTGGAGACATGTTGGTGCTCTTATGCACACCCATTACAGACCTCTGAGGAAAGGAGTGAGGTCAATAGTAGACAGTCTAAGATTAAAGTTTTTGGGGTTTGGGGAAGAAACCACAGAGTCAGGTAGAGTATTCCATCTATCTGACTGTCTGTCTGTCTGTTTATCTATCTATCTATCTCTCTATCTATCTCTCTATCTCTCTATCTTTCTATCTATCTATCTATCTATCTATCTATCTATCTATCTATCTATCTATCTATCTATCTATCTATCTATCTATGCACACACACACACACACATTTCAGGCTTCAGACCTTAGGAATACAGTGAAGTGCATGAACCATTCAGAACTGAGAAATACATTGTCTAGGGACCTAGAGTAGCTTTCGGTATCCTTTTCATTACCTCTTGCTAAAGCTTTCCTCAAGGTTGGTGGAAGACCTGCCCACCACTAAGGAAGAGCTCTCCCTGTAGAGGTGTTTGAGCCTGTAGGAGAAATAAACGAGGGGTGATAATGTTAAGTACCCTTCTTGTAGCTGGTGGTCCAGCCTGATAACCTTAGGGTTACAATACATGTCTGACAAATAACGATTCCATTGTGGCTTGCACCTTATGGCAACTTAGCAAGCTTATTCATCATTTTACAATAGGCTTCTGCCAGAGATTTTGCTTACTTGCTCTTAACGGGTGTCGAGGGTGGCCGGTTTATCTTGAGGGCTCGCGCCCTAATAACCAATAATAAAGTGCTTAAGCTCTAAGTAGGTGAGAAAGAGGCTTTTGTTATACTCCAACTGCACCTCCGCGCTCTGCTGATAAGACAATATGTCTTTGAGAAAATGAGGGATTTGCTTCGGCTGATCCCATAGTCGTGGAGCCTGTGAATTGCTGTCAGATGTGCCAACAAAGATAGGATTTGCTTGGTTGAGGGTTTGGCTTTTTTTTTTTCTTTTATTAATGGTCCGCCAATTTGAAAGACAACATGAGTGGTTTTCATAAAAATTATTGAACATACATTTTGGCGCTTTTAATTGTTGGGTCCTGTGGGCGTGGAACATGCATGAAGACATATGTTTTATCAACATGTGGTGGAAATTATTTATTTTATTTTATTTATTTTATTTAGTTTAGTTTTTGTCTAGCATTGTATGAGAAAAACAAGTTATCAGTATCGAACCACAACATATAAACATATAAGTATAAAACAGTGTAAGCCATATACAATAATAAGATGAGTATCAAACAAATGGGAAACAGTAGGACAAGGACAGTAGGCATGCTGGTGCGGCGCTCTATGCACGCCCCTTACAAGACCTCTTTTAGGAATGGAGGGCGGTTAATGGTTAGATATCTAGTTTAAGGCTAAAGTTTTGGGGGTTTGAGGATGTAACAACAGAGTCAAGTAGTGAGTTCCAGGCGTTGACTCACTCTGTGCTTAGGAAGTTGTATTTTTGCTGCAAATCGTGAGTTTCGCTGAGATAAGCAGTTTATTTGAGGTTTGGTATCTGTTTGTTTGCCCATGTACTATTTGTGTTAAACAGCAATAAAAAAAAAGAACCCCAAAATGGGCAACAGACTAACAGAAGTGTCTAGAAAGATAGATAAGGGGGAAATCATGTTGATTTTAAAACACCTGAACTGTTACTCTCTGGTTTTAGGGTAGAATATCCAAGAAAAAATATGCATTTAATATTACACGTTGTAATGGCAGGGAGGGTTATACATTCCCTTCGCACAACATTGGAAAAATGAAGAAGACACAAACGAGATATGGAAGAGATAATTTAAGAAATGAGAATATTAACAGACTGGTGCCAGAAAATGGATAGAGTGACAGCTGAGAAACATTAATGCAGGAGAGGAGAACACACGCAATACTATCCAACATGGAAATCTAATTTTAGCCCACGTGGGTTGGAAAAAAAGGAGTTGGACATTAAGAAAGAGTAATTGGTTAAGACGAAAATTTAAATAGTCAGACTCAGATAGTTACAGCTAATAGCAATTGTAGTCAGGCAATAGACAATAGCAAATATTAAATAGTCAGACAAATCATGATGTTTCTCAGCACTAAGAAATGTAATTAATAGTCAATAAAATATAATATATATAAAAACTCAATACAGAAGCCTGATGATGGCAGATGAGATTCTGCTACAACTTTAAAAGCACTACAATGACGTGGGAATAATACCCGAAGGAGAAGCTGAACAGCGCACATGTAAGTACCGTGAAAACTTAAAAAAAAAACTACATATATATATATATATAATTATATATATAATACATATATATTAGATCAAATATATATATATATATATATATATATATATCTTTGTTTTTCTTCGAGAGTTTTCGCGAGTATTTGTGTAATTGTGGATTCTTTGGTTATTGCGGGTTTTTCTCCCGTCGTATAGAATTGGAAAGTAATCTCTAGGCAACACGTTTCGATTGAAAGTCTCATTCATTCATCTGCAGAGCTTGTTTCTCTTTCAGCTCTGTGCTTCTCGAGAGTAAATGTGAGCTTGCGCTGCTCTCTTTCTTCCCTTTTAAACTGCTAGTGGGAGTGTGATTGATTGGGTGGGGGTTTTGGCTGGTTTCTGATTGGTAGGGGGGTTGGCTTGTGTTCTGATTGGCTGGGAGGTGTGTTCTGCTTAGGTGGGGGGCCCCCACCTAAGGCAGACACACCCCCCAGCCAATACAGAACAAACACAGCCAACCCCCCCTACCAATCAGAACACCAGCCAAAAACCCCACCCAATCCAAGTCACACTCCACTAGCAGTTAAAGGAAGAAGCAGCTGCAAGCTCCACATTACTCTGAGACGAACAGAGCTGAAGAAACAAGCCTGAAGATTGAATGAATGAGACTTCATCGGAACACATTGCTAGATACTTCCAACCTTTCTACTTAACGCGGGAGAATAACGCGAAGTAGAAGCAAGATCCATAACTATATATATACATTGCTGAAAAGACAACGTTGCTACAAAAACTTTAAAAGCACTATCAACACAGATGACGTGGGATAATACCCAAAGGAAGCTGAACAGCATATAGAATAGAATAGATAGATAGATGATTAGATAGATAGATAGATAGAGATAGAATAGAGATAGATAGATATGAATAGATTAAGATATATACGATAATAGATATGAATATATAGAATATAGATATAGATATACTATAGATATATATTAGATATAATATAGATATTAGATATTAGATATAGATTAATTAGTTATACGATAATAGATATAGATATAGATATATATTGATTGTAGTGCTTTTAAAGTTGTAGCAACGTTTCAGCAGAATCCCATCTGCCATCATCAGGCTTCTGTATATATATGCATATGCGTATATATATATTATGTGTGTACACACACACACACACACACACACACACACGGGAGGGGATAACAGGGTAATGTTAATGATATCCCATGTTTCTTAAAATTTTGACCTGTGTATAATAAAAGATGGAGAATTGGTTTGGATAGGAAGTATCTTTTGAAAATTGGTGAACTTGCCTAGAAAATTTTAAAAGAAGGAGGAGAACAGACTAAAAAGTGAACCTCGCATTTTGTTTATCATAATTTCTAAAAATCTGTGACAATTCTGCTTATGCTCCTCCTAGTTATTCTTTCATGTTACCTGCAGATCCAATTTTGGTCATCCAGTCTCAGATTAGATTTTACAACTTTCTACATTTTTTTTTTTTTTGCCNTTTTTTTGCCATTGTGGTTGGTTGGTCATTGTGCCTGATTTCACTCTACATCAGTATTGGTAATGCCGAGGTGGTTTGCATAACAAAAGCAGCCTCTTATCTGCAACTTGCCCTAAGAAGACCCAGGAAATCCAGACCAACATGTGAAGGGTGTCCCAAATCAATAACAGAAAATAAAAGAGACAGCTTGATTAGCTATAGAATTTTCAAAGCCCTTTTTTAATAACTCGGAGTCATCCAAAAGGCCAGATTTTTCAAAGCAATGTTTACAAATTAAGTTTGTAATGTTGCCTTAGGAAATTTCAACTCCAAACAGCAGGAACTGAAAAACAAGAGTTTAATTTTTGACCCAAGAGGGAAATAAAAGAACTGGGGATGTCTTTATTTCACAACTAATAACAAGAAAGGACTATTAAAAAAAAGGAGAAGAAAACTTTTCACAATGTTACTTACGATTTATATTGACTGTTTCCTAGTATGATTTGATTGTTTATTATACCCTTTGACTATCATTAAATGTTGTACCTTATATTCTTGTCTCTCGGTGAATGTATCTTTTCTTTTATGTATACTGAGCATATTTACACCAAGACAAATTTCTTGTGTCTCCAATCATACTTGGCCTATAAAGAATTCTATTCTATTCTATTCTATTCTATTCTATTCTGTTCTATTCTATGAAATATATTTACATGTAAATCACCCACAAGCTTCTTGAATGGTGAGCATTAATTAGACAACAAGCCAATGGAGTCACATGCAAGGAGAATCTGTTCCCATTTTAATAACCCAGCCAATGTCAAGTGGTTCACCATATTGTTTTCAGCGTATTGGGCCACAGCAAAGAGAAGAAAAGCAGACAAATAAAGAGGCACACAGCATGGATGAATGCAACCATCCAATCCCAAGGGCATTGTGCACTTAGAATTTAGATCTTTACAATTTGGGGTTATTTCAATGTGAAGACTCAGCGTATTTGAGAAATGCACAATGAACAAACAAGATATTTCATTCACACCCTTCTTTCTATCCCCCACTTGGAATCAGGAAAAGTTTTGCTCTCTGAGTCTTTGAATTCTTCTTCTTCTTCTTCTTCTTCTTCTTCTTCTTCTTCTTCTTCTTCTTCTTCTTCTTCTTCTTCTTCTTTTCTTCTTTCTCTCTCTCTCTCTATCTCTCTCTCTCTCTCTTCTCTGAAATAAGAGGTTTTTAAGAACGGTTTTTTCCCCCTTCCGCCAGTAATGATTTCTTTTGTGCAATTTAATAGGTTTTCGATCAGAAAGCTTTAATTTCTTGCGCTGGTGTCCCTAATCAAGACAAGATGCTTCTCTGCAGCTTTTTGTATTCTTGATCATATTGATTTTGTTGTTTATTTTATTTTATTTATTTATTTATTTGATTTGTCAAGTGCTTCCAAGATAATAGGTATAAATATAAACATAGTTTTTGAATACATGAAAATGGGTACATACAAGAAAAATAAAACAAACAATAGGACAGGACGGTAGGTCACATTGGTGCGCTTATGCCACACCCCTGCAGACCTCTTAGGAAGGGGTGAGGTCATCGGTAGACAGTCTAAAGTTAAAAGTTTTTGGGGTTTGGGGAAGAATACCACAAGAATCAGGTAGAATATTCCAGACATTAACCACTACATGTTGCCTGAGTCTATCTTCCTATTGTTTGTTATCACATCAAGTCTCCAGGCAATTTTTTTTTAAAAAAAATGCCAGGATTTTTATTTCTTTCATTTGTTTTATTCTTTCAGGAAATGTTGAAAGTTTAATGAGGGACTCTCATTAATGAGGTATGGCAGATTGAATCCCACCAAAGTTCAAGGTTGACTCAGCTTCCTATTCTTCTTGAGATGGGTAAATGAGGACGCCAGATGTTTGGGGGCAAATAGGCTGACTCTCTAAAAACTGCTTGAGAGGGTGGAAAGGCATGGTGTATAAGTCGAAGGCTATTGCCCTTCCTTCCTTCCTTCCTTCCTTCCTTCTTCCTTCCTTCCTTCCATAGGTTTGCCATAGTGGTCTAGAATGCAGTATTGCAGCTAACTCTGCTCAGCTGCCGGGAGTTTGATCCTGAACTGGCTCATAGGTTGACTCAGCGTTCCCTCCTTCCGAGATGGGTAAAATGAGGACCCAGATTGTTGGGGGCAATAGGCTGACTCTGTAAACTGCTTAGAGAGGGCTGTAAAACACTATAAAGCAGTACATAAGTCTAAGTACTATTGCTATTGCTATGTATTATTTGTTCATTGTTTTGATGTGAACGATCATTGGACCATAAAATGCAATGGATGGAAACAAAGCAAGGAAAGACAACCTAGAACTATGGAGAAATGTCCTGACAGTGAGAACAATTAATCAATGGAACGAGTTGCCTCCAGAACTTGTGAATGCTCCAACACTTTCCATCAAAAGATTGGATAACCGTTTGTCTAGGATGGCATAAGGACTTCTGCCTTGGGCAAAGGGTTGGAATAGAAGACCTTCAAGATCCCTTCTGGGCTTGTGATACTCTGATTAAAGGAAGCTTTGACAAAAGACGACACTGTCATGAGAAATAGAAAAGTGTGGGAAAGAAACTCAAAATAAGATTGTGTTTAGTATAAGGTGGGGCGAAAAAAAAGAAACAAAGAGCTTTCAAGATTGTGTTATTTTACCCTCATACAATGAAGAATTTCTGGGATCCCCACTGAGCTTCTTTCTTGACCTCGCCTATCTTTGAGGGATGACAAGATCTGGGAAGACATAAGCATGCTGTTAGAAGCCACTGCTGAGACTCATTAACTGTAAACTCCCACAGACTCTCTTTAGAGTAACCTCCTGATATGCAACATTGTTATATATTAATTTGGAAATTGGGCAGCTTTTTGATTTCAAGACTCATAGAACAATGTTGGGATTTCCTCCTCCTCCCCTTTCTTTAAAAACACACTGTCTTCAAGGTTGCTGGCTGGATTTCTCTTTAGATATATTTAGATGAACTTGCATTTTTTCCCCTTTGTGAACAGCAAAGTCTGAAGTCATGCAGTACCAACCAATGTGTGAGAATTTCCCTCGAACTGATCTAGCCAAAGCTATGTCATTGCCTAATTAGTTGATGTATTGGTGGTAGAATTAAAAAAAAAAATCTATAATTGAAACATCTCTGTGGCTTGTATTTACTGTAAAACAGGGTGTCCAACCTTGGCAATGTTAAGACTTATGAACTTCAACTCCCCAAATTCCCCAGATAGCAAGGGCATCCAACCACTATGTTAACAGATAATCAGAGATGGAAGAGACCTTATAGTCCAATGCCCTGCCCAAGCAGGAGACCCTACCCCATTTCTAACACGTCTCTTCTTGAAAGCCTCCAGGGATGAAGCTACCACAACTTCTGTTCCATTGGTTGATTGTTCTCACTGTCAGGAAATTCCTCCTTATTTTCATGTTGAATCTCTCCTTGTTCAGTTTCCATCCATTATTACTTGTCTGGCCTACAGATTTGGAAAAATAGCTTGATCCCTTTCCTCTCTGTGGCAGCCCCTCAAATATTGGAAGACTGCTATCATGTCTCCCCTGGTTCTTCTCTTTCCTAGACTAGCCAGGCCCAGTTCCTGTAATCATTCTTCATATGTTTTTGTCTCCATTCCCCTAATCATCCTGGTTGCTCTTTTCTATACTTTTGTTCACATATGTGAGTTTGGAGAACAGGTTTGGAGAAGATATAGTATATCAGGCATGGAAAGCCATGGAAAGTTTTCCAAAGGCGTCCAACATAGAAACTTTAAGACTTGTGGACTTCAACCCCCAAAGTTCACCACCCAGCCATGCTTTAAAATGTTTGATCAAGAACTCAGCATGCTTTCCAAAGCTAACAAATCCAAAATAGTTGTTCTGAAGACCAAAGAGAGGTGTGTGTGTGAGTATCTGTGTATTTCTGTGTATGTGTTTGTGGAATTGAGCAGAGTCAGCCTTCCAACTCTCTTGCATGAAAATAGCATCTTTCAAGAGCATTGCCTTTGATGGGGGATTAAGGGAAATCTTGGTTCCTTTGGTGATTTTCAAACACTAACCAGACAATGATCCCAGCTAAGAGTGCACTAATGAGAGATTGAAGCTTGGCAAAGAAAAAAATGGCTTTAAAACAATCCTGATTAGTCTTTTCTCAGTTTCTTAGAGCGCAGGCAGGAACTGAGCATCTGCAAAGCTTCCATCCTCTGGCTTCTTATTACTTGCTTGGGAGAAGAGGCTCCTTTTCAGAGAATGTTAATTAAAAGCTTTAGGGGGGATTCAAATTCTGCCCCTTTGTTTCATCCATCCTTTATTTTCCATACAATGTATTTGCACTGGGGGAGATCATCTGCTTCAGTGAAAGGCGTGGTGTGGGTTTTTTTTTTTCCCAAGAGCCAACTGAGGTATTGGTGAGACAACTAATGATTCAAGATTATAAGTCATTTGAAACTTTTCGCACCTGTTCAAATCCAAGCTGTTTCTCTATTAAGGGACCTGTAGTCTTTCTTTGGTCAGCTGATTACCCCTGGAAGGGAGAGGAAGTAGTGTCACATGATTCATGGCTTCACATAAAATACAAATGTGCTTCTGTGGTATGCAGTTGCTCCCAATGACACAATGTGTATCATTTGTGTGATGAATCAGAGTAGAAGAATCATCGATGGACCACTTCTTCAGAGTGATCAGGGATGTTGTCTAGATGAGAACATCAGAAATGTTCCTTTTTTTCTTTCAGTTGGAAGGAAGGAAAAAAAAAACCCTCAGCTCTACTAAACAGATAACAGAATAACTTTTTGCTAATCTATATATTTACTACAAGAAGTATTTAAAAAACCCACTGAAAACTGTCAATTGTCTTTTGCCATGGAAATCTAATTTATTCCTACAAATATGTGCAAAAAATAATAAATTACATTTTGGAAGGTCAATAAATTAAGAACATTCTCTCTCAAGGACTGCTAAAAATCAAATGTAATTACATAGATGACTATATTAGAAAATGACTAACAGAAATGTGGTTAAACTATCCATAGTCAAATTAGAGCTAACTTGTCTTCTATTGTCCTGAAATCTGATTGTCTATGTTTCAATTTTATGAAAGCCTAGAGCGAGAACAATTTAGTTCTAATTGTACTTCCCTGTTTTTCAAATGAGACTGTTTTTAATAGATGTCACAATCATGAATTATCTGAGAGCTTTTCATATGCTAATCTATTTTTCAATGTGCAAATTATTATTTTCAAACACACCACACAGTCCTCTGAAGTACCATACATTCATATGGTTTGTTTTTTTAAAAAAATCTTGATTATAGATAGATATGCCAAAATGCTTAAATGCTATGTTGAAACCAATGATTGTGGTTAAACTATATATTACTTTAATGTACTCAACGTCTATAGCATCTGAGCTGAGTTAGCCATGATCTCTTTTGGTTTGCACTAACAGAGAAGTAACCACCAAAATGGTGAAGGCTACAGAACTGAAAACAAGCACCAGCATCTCTTATCTGGAGTAAAGATAAAGAACTCACTGCAGATTTTGTTCTGCTAGTTTGTTGCCAGCTCTAGGTTCATCTCCATTTCAAGGTCATTGAGCCAGCGCTGTCTGAAAACATTTCCACGGTCATGTGGCCAGCTCTTATCTTCCCTCCAAAGTGCTACCAATTTATCTACTTTCATTTGCATGTTTCTGAACTGCTAAGTTGGCAGGAGCGGAGGGGAAGATGAGAGTTCATCGCATGAAGCTCAGGTCTCAAACCTGAGCTGCTAGCTTTCCAACCAAGAAGCCCAGCATCTTAACTGCTATTAGTAATGGTTCAACCATTCATTTCCCTCTTTTAGTAATGAAATGTATCAACAGTGAAATGTGGCAGTTTTATCTTAGGTCATCCTAGATCTCATCTATGGAGATTCTTAGTCATTGAGGTCATGGTTGTCCCAAAGGTGATTTAAAAAAAAAAAAAAAAGAACTGGGTTTTCTTTGTTTTTCTTTGNTTAAAAAAAAAAAAAAAAGGAACTGGGTTTTCTTTGTTTTTCTTTGAAGAACTTTAGTCCAAATTGAAGAAACTCCTTGGATGAGAAGCAAAACATCTCCAAGGGAAAACAAAGAAAGTCCAGTTGCCTTTTGAAAAAACACCTTTGGGACCTAGATCTCATCTTGAAGCCATATGTGTCATGTGTGCATATATTTCCAGAGTTGATATTTAGTGTCAAATCTATAGTTAAGAAATATTTGCAGATATGAAACCTCACAGATTATTTCTCAGGAAATGTGAGTCTCGGATCTGGGTGAAAATTAGAGAACAAAGGTGCTTTTTCAAAAGACACATTTTGGACTTCCTTTAATTTTTCTTGAAGACGTTTCGCTTCTCATTGAAGATGTCAGCTCATAAAATATTTTGTATACATGTTTTATAGTTGGCAACAGAAAGAAGGGGGGAGGAGTTTCAAAGAGAAGATGGCAGTGTGGAATCGAAAGTACATTCCATTCATGTTTTCTTCAAACACTGATTAGATGACTGAAGCTTCTGCCGAGCAAAAATCTAATTGGAGAGCATGATTGATGACTCTTGGCTATGGACATTTTTCATTGGATGATACACCCAGAGCGGTGAGGGGGAAAGCAGGATCAAGGGTGACAGTGAATTACATTTCTCAGAATTGGCTATGCCCAGATAAATGCCAGACGTAGAATGTTACCTTCAAATAAATCTTTTTTTTAGCTTTGGGAGTGTGGCTTGAGGCTCATGATTTAATTGGAGTAACTGCCGGAATCCTGACACAAGAAGCTTCTTCAGTTCTGACATCAATCAGAATTCAGTCAGAACTGAAGAAGCTCCTTGGATGAGAAGCGAAATGCCTTCAAGAAAAAACAAAGAAAGCCCAGTTGCCTTTTGAAAAAGCACCTTTGAGACTTAGATCTTGTCCTGAAGCCCATCGCACATATGATGGAAGTCCTATTTAAGTCAAACATTCTGGTATTTCACTGACATGCTATTGTTTGCTGTCTTGAACAAAGAGAATCTTAGCAGAGAAATAATTAAAACCTGTTTTTATATCCCTCCAGCAGAGCTGATGTATAATATCTATTCTATATTTTTTGGCCTTAAGTGGATTCAAGCATTGGGGTTGTAAAGATTTTTCTTCTTTTTCTTCTTCCAACTACAATATCCCTGTAGAGCAGGTTCTCCCCATATGAATAACTTTGCCTCCTCTTTTATTTTAAAGCTATCAAAAGAGTTTTATCTCTAAAGAGCAAATAATACCTAGAACTCACAACAGATGCCAAGAAATGTTGCTGTTTTGATTTCTAAAAATAAAAATTCAAGGGTGTTCAATAAAATGCAGACACTGTTTTCCTCGGTGGAAATTAAAAGAACCCAAAGAAGGGTAGAGAGACAGTGACCTCCCTAATTAAAGCTGTAGCAACTGCAGGAATCCAGTTTTTACAACCACCTCAGTCTTGCTGTACTGAGAACAAAGCTTCCTTCCATTAATATTTCATTTTCTCTTTTATGCCATTCTAACAATGCTTCGTGTTCTGTCTAAGCCCTGGAAAGACATGCAGAGCTATGTTAGTTACGGTTTAAATAATTGACGTTCTGATTGTGTTGTAGCTTCTGAATGGGGCGTAACATGTCAGTAGTTCTACGTATAATTATCTTCATTGATTGCTACACTTTTGGTAGAGGTGACACAGAGTGTCATCAGGAGTGGTAGATCCTGCAGAAGAAGAAGAAATGTAAGATTTGTCTGCCCAATCACCTTGGGTGGCTTTTGTTTCTTCTTAATAAGGTAATTTATGGCCGACATCAGAAGTCGGGAAGTTTTTGGTGTGGTTAATTAATGGACAACTGGGTCTTTAAGAAATCATGAGTGTTCTCCAATGCTTGCTACTCTAAGCTCCAATCTAGGCTGCAAAAATCTAAACCACCACTAGAGGGGAGCAGACAAATTCAGCAGACTTTAGCTTTCTCCTGCCATCTAGTGGGCACATAGAGTTTTGCTGCCTGGATCTGGTAGCCCTATTTATTCCCGCAGATAAATCTAAGGTCCATGCATCCAGGATAGCATAATATAGCAGAAGTGTTCTCCTCATTGACACCAAGTTTTATACTGGGAAGTGTGGAGGTTTTTATATTTCCATAGACTAAAATTTGAAATTGATGTTCCTCTGAACTGGGAACATTTTTGTTCATGGGAAAGGTTTATTTAGAATTCATCACTGTGCCATTCTGAAAGTCTGTTTCAAGATATCCAGACATCTTCCATTTTGCTATTGCTGTTTATGTTCATACAATCTCCACTTAGATTTCTGTCCCTTCATTAAAAATAAATAAAAGGCTTACTGACCATGATCCAAAGAAGTAACTCTGTCTACAAATAATTTTCTTTCTTCTCCAATCTTGTTGTCTCCTGCTATCAACTATCCAGATCTAGAAGAAACAGACTCAACATGTAAAAAAAATATTTGAATGACTATTTAAAGAAAAAAAAATCAATGCATACTCAACCAGCTTTTTATTTAATAGAAATCCTTCACATGGGTTGTGGGATTTGATGTTGAGAAGATATTGAGTCTCCAAAACTTGACTTTGCCAAATTGATATTGAATTTGGTCCCAATTTTACCTTACTTCCAAAAAAATTACCTTTAAGTCTTGGAAGAAAGTGAAGAAAGGAAGGAAGGAAGGAAGGAAGGAAGGAAGGAAGGAAGGAAGGAAGGAAGGAAAGAAAGAAAGAAAGAAAGAAAGAAAGAAAGAAAGAAAGAAAGAAAGAAAGAAAGAAAGAAAGAAAGAAAGCATTAACATTTTCCCCCTTCCCAGAGTTCCAATCTTTTTCCCACCTCCCCCCTGCATTCAGAGAAACTGTAGATGTAGTAAAAGTATATTTATGTTGGCAAAATTATTTGCCTGTAACCAAACAATTCAAAGTAAAGCTTGATGATGAGATATTTCTGACAGTAGTACAATAGTCTTCTCGACATCCAAAAGCTTTTGGTTGTGTAAAGCTTCCCCCAAAATCTACAATGTGGCATTTCTTGCAAGCCACAACCCAAGAGCTACATAATCAAAAGCCCATAATTAGAATCCTAACTTCAGTATTGTACTGAATTGGAAATAGTCAGTATTATGCTTGAACAGGACCCTGAGAACTAGATACACTCATAATATTTGTCTTGGCAACCCAAATGGAAGCTACGAGGGCTGCAGAAGCATCCCAGACCTAACCACGTAAATCAGTAGTTACCTTTCTGCAACATTTTAAACATGGCTAGTTTTAAACATGGCTACTTTGGGATGCATAATCTCTTGTTGAATGCCATGTTGGGTTTGTGATTTGAAGTATCGTGCAAGGGCCTACAAAGGGTCTCTCATTGAGTAACCACAACATGCGTATCGTTCCAACTGTTTGTGAATGTGTGTAACAATAGCAACAGCACTTAGACTTATATACCACTTCAAAGTTCTTCACAGCCCTCTCTAAGTGGTTTATAGAGTCAGAAATGTTGACCCCAACAATCAGTCTCCTCATATTACCAACCTCGGAAGGATGGAAGGCTGAGTCTACCTTGAGCCTGTTGAGATTTGAACTGCCAAACTGCTGACAATCAGCAGCATCTGCAGAACTTCACTCTAACCACTGCGCCACTATAGCACATTAAATTGAAATGGTTTTCAAAAGGAAAATCAGGGTGAAACAGGATGAAATGCAGAGAGTTGGCTATTCCTCTAGTTATGAGCATTATTGAACCTGGCAATTACATCATAAGTTGTGATTGTCATAAAGCAGGTCACCACATGACCAGACCCAAAATTACAACCTTTTTTGCCATAATTATTAGCAAATTGAATGTGAATGCCTTGGTCATAAAGTGAACATCACAGTCATTAAACGAATCCATTTACTAGGGCAAGTTTTGTCAGAAATCAGAAGTAAATATCATTTACTGCATTTTCCTGTACTTTAAAGTTCTTCAGGAATTACTGCCAAATATGCAAAAAATTTCTGGGGAAAAATGGATTTAAACGAGATTGAGCCCTGACTAGGAAGATGTGACAGTCTTGTTTTTATTCACTTGTTTTTCTTTATTGCCACAAGTGATAAAAAGCTGCCTCATTCTAGATTTGATTTAAGGTTAAAAATCACCCCATTCATCAGTGGAATAATCTTGTTTGTTTAGGGCAGATCCATATTAACGGAATGAAAACAGGAAACAATAATTGAAGCCAAATCAACTTGTTCTCTCTTTCCTGCCCCGCCCCTCCCAGTTTGTTTTGTTTTCACAACACTACTCATCAATGCTCTACTCAACGAGTAATCAAACAGTTACAGTGAGCAAGTTCGATTCACGGATGGCACGTCTTAATTTCATTCTGGGACAACTGCAGGAAAGTGCAGTGATAGTCACCAAAACAACATTGTCCTGATCATCTTTTTCTTCACAGCAAAAAGAAGCCAAGGAAAACACATGCACGCACACACACACACACACACATGCACATGACACAAATGGTACATTTTAGAATAAATTACTGGAGAATGCAAAACCCATCGCAGCCTGCTTCGCGGGACTCCTCAATGTTGTAATGTTCTGTGCATCAGTTTTACGTTCTGTCTGAAGGGGTGGGGGCAATTAATTGGTTTTGTTGTACCTCCAAATTGAACCTGGTTGTTTTCCGAGCGGAGAGAGACTTGTGGGATGCCAAGTCTTGGAGAGGAGAACAGAATCTCCAACCGTCTCCAAACTATTGTGCTCAGCCAGCTGTAAAAATCCATTCAGGAGAGGAAACACTTTCCCATCCTTTATTTATTTGCATTGAAATATTTATCTGGCATCTGAAGCATTCATAATAGATTGTCAATCTTTCGTGCCTTCCAACGAAGCTAGGTGACTGGGTACTTCAAGCGTTTCCCTCGCCTTAACACCGTCGCCCACAATTTTATGATTCCCACAGTTACAGTCTAGCCTTTGGTTCTTCCTCCCTCTGCTCCCAGCCATGGTGTTAGTGGAAGATTCTCCCTTGAAAGGAAATAAAGAAGAAGAAGAAACATGTTTTAATTTTCTAGGCAAAAGATGACATCTTTCTTACCTAAGTAAATTATTAAGTTTGGAACCTGAAGATTAAAAACTCCATTGGCCTGAAAATTCATGTCTTTCCTGATAATTGAAGGAAATTATTTATGCTGCATACTTTAATATTGTTTCGGGTTCAGATTAAAAGAGGGCTTTGAAATAGAGAGGACCCGGGAGACCAAAATAACCCAAATGTTCAGCCTGATCCTTCAATTTGTGACCTTCTCTCCTGGCTTCTCCATGGAATTTGCTTGTTGGAAGGCAACTGGGAAGCTCACTAATGGTGACCACATGACAGGAGGATGCCACAATTGTTGTAAATGCACAAGGGTTTGCCAAGAAATCACAACTACGGGATACTGTAATGGGTACAATTTTCCAAAAGGTGGCTGGATTTCCTTGGTTTTTCTTTGAAAACATTTTGCTTCTCATCCAAGAAGTCAAAGAGAGGAGCAACTTAGATCTAAGGAGAAATTTCCTGACAGTTAGTACAATTAATCAGTGGAAAAATTTGTCTCCAGAAGTTGTGGGTGGGAGTTTTTAAGAAGAGATTGGACAACGAATTGTCTGAAATGGTTTAGGGCTTCCTGCCTAAGCAAGGAGTTGGACTAGAAGACCTCCAAGGTCCCTTCCAACTCTGCTATTCTATTCTATTCTATTCTCATCCCATCCTATTCATTTTATTCCTATTCTACTCTTTTCTGAAGCTTCTTCAATTCTAACTGACTGGAGGGGAATGGAAAGATGGAAGGATCATTTTTTTTCCTTTAAAAATGATTTGATCCTTCCATATAATCTTAGACTTACAACCAACTGCTTAGTGACTATTTGAAGTTACAACAGCACTGAAAAAAGTGGCTTATGGTCATTTTTCACACTTACAGACATTGCAGCATCCCCATGGTCACGTGATCAAAATTGAGCTGCTTGGCAACTGACTTGTGTTTATGGCAGTTGCTGTTTCCTGCATCATGTGATCCCCTTTTGTGATCTTCTGACAAGCAACAAGGAAACCATGTTGCTCATTTAATAATGGCAATGATTCACATAACAGCTGTGGCAAGAAAGGTCATAAAATGAAGCAGAACTCACTTAACAAATGTCTCACTTAGCAACATAAATTTTGGGGTTCCATTGTGGTCATAGTCAAGGACTACCTGTATTCCCCTCCTGGCAGTTAGAACTAAAGAAGTTTCTTGGATGAAAAACAAGTTGTTTTTTGGGGGGTGAGAAACCAAGGAAATCCAATGGAAGAAGCACCTTTGGGACAACTGTGGACAGTGGTGGGTGTAACAACCTGTTTGGTGATTGCGCAATTCATTCTGCGCACGTGTGAACAGCTTTCCGAAAAAACTTACCAGCTATGTTACTACTGGGGAGTAACATAGCTGAGGAGTGGCAATCCACTCTACTGTGAGAATCAGGTGAGAGGATATAGGTAAGTACAGCACAGGGATGGGCAGGTGGGCCCATAGGATCGTTGGAGTGAACCAGTTTGCTCGAACCAGTCTGAACCGGGAAAATCCCACTCCTGACCACGGATGATTGACAATCTCTATAGACAGTTGTAAATGTGAAGAAATGTCATAAGCAGTGGTGGGATTCATTTTTTTTTTTACTACCGGTTCTGTGGGTGTGGCTTGGTGGACGTGGCAGGGGAAGGATACTGCAAAATCCCCATTCCCTCCCACCCCACTAAACTGCTTTCCAGCTCCGTTGTCCTGTGCGGGGCAACAAAATAAGACTCAGCCAATCAGCTGGGACTCGAGAGGCAGGGAATAGATGGGGGCGGGGCCAGTCAGAGGTGGGTTCTCTGAACTACTCAAAATTTCCTCTACCGGTTCTCCAGAACTGGTCAGAACCTGCTGAATACCACTTCTGGTCATAAGCCACTTTTTTCAGTGCCATGAAGAACTGATGGGAAAGATGCTATGTTGGTCACTAACTAACATTTTGAATTTACCTGATTAAGACATTAACCTTTTTTTGAAGAAAACTTTCAAAATCCCTTCTTCAGTGTGTTTCCTTTTTTTCAGTTTTGACATTTCTCCATTCTTTTATCTGTTCTATCATAACCCCCTTTAAGGCTGCCTTGAATGTTTAATTATTTACTTGACAAATGCAAGATATTGTCCTGGCATTTGTAAAAAAAACTATATGTTGGGGAGGGCAAGAAAAACCAAAGGCACAATAGAAGATTACTCAACTCTTGATAAAAGGCTGGGTGGAAAGAAGAAATGGAGAATCAGAGCCGGATCATAACAAACCTGTGAGAGAGGTTGCGAGTTGCATAGAAGCAAATATTCAATATCCATGGGAAATAACATACAAAAATAATAAGATAATTTAGCATTCTGTATGAAAAGGCATACCTGAAGGAATGAAATTGTTGTGGAATTGTTGGGGGTTCCCCCCCCCCATTTGCATTGAAGATAATGGTTGGATTGTTTTGTTTGCAGATTCAGTTGAACCAAGAAATAGTTTGCATTAGCTCTTATGGAAGAAATGTTGACGATGATGTTATTTGTCATGTCCCTGTTGGAATCTGATTCTGAGGGGGAGGTTGGACAGCTGACAGGGAGTGGGAGTGTGGCTCCGGTGGCTGTGAAGGAAACTGGGGAAGGACACAGTCTGGCTGGGCATTCAGAGGAAGACCCAGGCCCACCCCCTCTTCATCCTAGGGCACGCAAGGAGGAATGGATAAGGGAGCAACATGGGTTATGGGGGAGAAAAAGGCCCTGATTCCCTTCATTAGCTGCAACTGGGAAAACAGGACAAAAAGGGTGTTTGCACACAGCAGCTTGCTGGAAACAAAGCATGCATTATCTTTGTTTGTCAAGTCCTACCTGGGTTCTAGTGTCCTCCTAACTGTATATGTTTTGTTATCTTTTGAAGTCTGAAATTCTTTATTCTGCCCTGTCTTGTTAATTGCTGCAGCGTGGTTTGTGCTGGTTTTTATTTATAATCTTTATGTACTTTGGGTTCTGACTGAATTTCTTCCCTTTAAAAACTGTTCTTGGGGGAGTTTTTTCTCCAGCCGATGATAACTGGACATTGGGGGACAAATTGGAGGAATTAAAGGGTCTCTCTGGGTCTTTCGATCTTGCATTGTCTCTTTTGAGATGTTCTATGCTCTGGATGGTGTCAGCTTTGATGGTGTCCAGCCAACTTGTTCTTTGGCAACCTGGTTTCCTTTTATTGCTAAGAAACATTAAGAAAAAAAATGTTAGTGTGTTTAATAATTTGTTATTTGCTTTGGCTGTTATTATTATGCGTAGTACTTTGAGCCTTCATCTGAAAATTAGAATTAAAGGAGATTTCTGAATGAAATTTCATGCCATGTTTTTCATCATATGGAACATCCTCTTCCCAAAGCGAGCCTGAGGGTTGGCCTTCACCAGTTGGCCTTCAAGAAGGATTTCAAATCATGGTTTCCTCTATAGGCCTGGGTATTCTATGGTAAAGGGAACCTGGAAGATGGTTACAAGATGGTTAATTGGGATAGAGACTCAGTATTGAGGGTGAATTTTTCAATTAAAAAAAATCTTTTGGTTGTATTTTAATTGGCCATTATCTGTTTGTATTGGTTTAGTGTCTATACCACCCAGAGTCACTACATTTGATGGGCAGCTATATCCATGTGATAGTCTCCAGTGGTGAAGCACCAGAACTTCTGAAGGCAACTTCTGTTCCATGGGTTGATTGTTCTCACTGTCAGAAAAATTTCCCTTATTTGTAGGTTGACTCTCTCTTTGATCAGTTTCCATCCATTGTTCCTTGTCTGACCTTCAGATGCTTTGGAAAATAGCTTGACCCCCTCCTCTCTGTGACAAGAGTTTAACCCTCTCCTCTCCCCTCAAATATTGAAAGACTGCTCTCATATCTCCCCTGGTCCTTCTCTTCATGTGCGTAGCGATCCGCTGGTAGCCTATGGAGACGGCAGCAGAGTCAGACAGCGGGGAGGAACATGGGCCAGTCCAGGAGTCTGGAGAGGACTCAGATGATGGTCCTGCATCTGATACAGAGCTGGGGCCAGGGCTAACTGGGAATTATGTGCTGACTCTGGAGCCTCCAGAATCTGATAGCAGCAAGGCAGAGGAACAAGGGGAGCCTGTTCCCAGTGTGCATGTGTGCTGAGCTGCCAGAAGACAAGAGCAGTTAAGACAAAAGGGGTGACTCAGGAGTAAGACTTGGAGATGATTGCCCCTCCCATAAGACATAAATGAAGTGCAAAGGGATAGGAGCCTTTGCAGGAAGCAACATTGTTTTGCTCTGGTTGGTTTGGAACCTTGAAGCTCTGTGGTGAATTTGTTCTCCGTTTGGTTTTGGAAGACTAATTGATACTTTAGTCATTGGCAACACTTCAAGTAAGAAAAGGTGCATTCTTATCAGACTTCTCTCGAAGAACTTTGGCAGACTTTCATGGGACTATTTAGACTTGGTTGAGACTCATTATGGGCTATAAATGACAATAATTCACATCTGTTGAACTAAAATAAAATAGTTTCTGATTTAACGTGTGTTTGTTGATGTGTCAGGAAGCCCTGGTCAGAACACCTAGGTCTTTCAACCGCTCTTTATATGTTTTAGCCTCCAAGTCCTGAATCATCTTTGTTGCTCTTCTCTGCACTCTTTCTAGAGCCTCAACTGATGATTATGTTTTGAAAATATGCTCAAATTAATATTTGTAGCACTGTTGCCCTCTCCAGTTCCCACAGTAAGTGGAGACACGTGCTAAAAATTCAAGGTCTAGGAACAGAGAACATTTTTGTTTAGCATTTAAACTGTATGAAATTTCACAAATTTAACACTTTTCTTTAAAAAATAAAGAGAAAAATTAATATGAGGGTGCTTGAGGATTTTTTTTTTTAAAGACTGCAAGAAAAAGCTGTGGGTTTTTCCTGTAGGAACACAGCACAATCTAAAGCCAGACTGGAGTCTATTGGTGAAGCTCCATCACAACAATAGCATTATACAACTATTCTCTGAAACATTGCAACTTCCTTGGACTGATGGCAAACAACTTTCAAAGGCTGAGAAAGTTCCAGGCAAATATTCTATGTGAGACATTTGCCAAGAGGGATGATGAAAGCTTCAGCATCTATTTCCCCAAAGGTGTTTGTTCATCAAGAGTTGTCCTTTTTTTCCTAAATTCTTTCTTTTCTGAGAAATGACTGTTGCCTCGCCTGTTATTGTCACAGTGTACTATACAAAACAAGAGAAATGAAGAGAAGAAGTAAAAAGAAAGAAAGAAAGTCTTGATTGTGGGGTTTTTTTTAAAGAAAAGTGAAGGGGGGAAAAACTGACTTCTGATTTTTGGAGGAAGAGAAGGGCCAACTTTTTATATTAGAGTAACAGCTTTGAGATCAGCAGCTGTGGGATTACATGGCAGAGGTTTGTAAAAAAAAGAAAAGAATCAATAGAGGATGCTGTTCAGAGAAAGGAAAAGAAAGGACAGCTAACTAGGCCAGATTGTAACAGTTCTGCAAGCAGCCACACTGCTCACCTTACAACAGCGTAACCCTGCAAATTATTAAATAATAAATCACAAACTGTCAAACAGTCTAGGGTGGACAGAATGCGTTTGACTGTAAAGCAGACAGAGGACTATGAATTATTCACTTCTAAAGCAAAGATAAAACAAGCTGGGAAGAAGTGACAGAAATTCTTCCAAATCTTTCCTCTCTCTCTCTCTCTCTCTCTCTCTCTCTCTGTGTGTGTGTGTGTGTGTGTACACATATGCCTGTGTGCACATTGCATGCACGTGTTGGAGAGGAAATGACTTCCAGTGGATAGAGTTGGAACTAAAATGAAGGAAATTGCTACAATGGAGGAGAAATACCAATGGGAAAGTGAGTGCCTCAGAATGAATAAGCAACATCTGAAAGAGTAAGACTCATGCAGACATGTGTGAGCGTGTGGACACAATTTGAGCTGTGAGCCGTGTGCTTGCATCAGTTAGGGTAGAAGTATCACTTGATACTTAATCAAAGCAAAATGCCTCTTTGAAAATGTGTGCCCATAACATATACCTATATACAGGTAATCCTTGATTTACAACCATTTGCTTATCATGGCATTGAAAAAAGTAATTTACAACCAGTGCTCATACTTATGGCCATTGCAGTAACCCCATAACCATGTGATCACTGAGGGATAGCTTAAAAAATCATGTGAAGTGATAGTACCACTTCATTCCACACTGGTGAGGACATGCTTGGAATACTGCATCCAGTTTTGGTCACCATTAAAGGTTGTTAAGACTCCAGAAAATGTGTAGAGCAATCAAGATAATAAGGGCCCTGGAGGGGACCAAACCACATTACCATTGATTGAAGGAACTAGGTATGTGTAGCCCATCAAAGAAAAGGACTAGGGGTGATATGCTCGCAGGACTAGGGGTGATATGCTTCCAATACTTGTGGGACTATCACAGAGAAGAGGAAGCTGACTTATTCACCAAAACACTTGAAAGAATGCCAAGAACATCATTAAAGAGGAATCCAACCTAGAATTCAAGATAAATTTCCTGCCAAAAACAATTAATCAGTGGAACAGTTTGCCTTCAGAAGTTGTGGGTGTTTCATCACTGGAGGTTTTAAAGAAGAGACCGGACAGCCAGTTTGGATATAGGGTATCCTGCCTGATCTCCAAGGTCTTTTCCAACCTTATTATTCTATGTCCAATATCTTCTGCAGTCAAAATTTGAGCACTTGAAGATCAGCGTGTATTTTACAATGGTTCCAAAGTCCTGGGGTCATGATAAGGAAACACACGCACAAATAAATTGCAAATTGCAAGAAGTGTTAGCCGGCAGATGTCCATTCTGAATGTGGAAAGATAAAGAGAAAACAACTACTTTGCTTTACTAACTGATTGGGTGATCTGCCAGATTTCCATACCACATTTCAGTAAGTTCTGAGGCCACCATATAATCCAACAGTGAACTATGATCATGAAGTCTGTTCTGACCAAGGCTTCCCGAGACCATAATTAAGCACACACTTAATTAAAACAACTCTTGTTTTATTTCAATGCTGGAAATTATGTTAATTGAGTCCCAAACAGTCCCTCAAGATAAGCACCCACCTTTCTCTCTTTTCAATTGCTGCCAACAACTAAAGTGCCAAATGAACTACAAAAATCCAACCAAAGTACAAAGTCCACACAGAGATTTTAGGTTTAATCTGAACAGAACAAACAACTTTGCTTCCTGAAAAGGTTTCATCATCTTTGCCTGTCCATTACACCTTATGGGAGGGGCAATCATCTCCCAGCCTTACTCCCAAGTTGCCCCTTTTGTCTCAGCTACTCTTGCCTTCTAGCAGCTCTGCGCACATGCACACTGGCAACAGGCCTCACTACTCCCAGACTCTAGAGGCTCCAGAGGCAGCATCCCACTCCCAGGTGGTCCTGGCCCCATCTCTGCATCAGATGCAGGACCCTCATCTGAGTCCTCTCCAGACTCCCAGACAAGTCCCCATTCTTCTCCACTGTCCGATTTCACTGCCATCTGCACAGACTGTTGGCAAATCATAACAAACTCTCAACCAACTTCTCCTGAACACCTAAACAATCCACTATCCCAGTTGTGGTTGATCATACAACTGTAGATGGATCTTCAATTTAAGTATTATCAGTGAAAAAGACTTTTGCTTTGGAATACCTGTCTTCTGTCTTTGGCTGGAAATCCATACCTTCCCTGTCTCTCCCCTTTTCTCCTCTCCTCAACTTCTGAATTCTGAGGTGGTTTTGTCAATTAGCAAAGACATGAATTTGGGCTGATTATTTATAAAATATTTTACAGAAGAGATTGTCTTGGAGCCATTGGAGAAATCATTTTTCTGGAAGGGTAAAAAAAAAAAAATCACATTATGCATCGGACTTACTTGAAAGTCCATGAAATTAGATTTTTTTAAAAAAATACAATTGGAATAAAACTTAATGACATGGTTTTTCACTGATGTTTAATTCAGAAAGGAAGTTAATGAAAACTTGCCTGCCTTGAACAGAAGAAAGGGAAGATTCCTTTGCTTTTAATAAGTTGTTTAAACTGAATTTTATAATGAAAAGCTCAGTTGCCGTTAGCCACCAGAAATTTTAAAAATACCGTTAAATTATTGTGTACTTTTTTCAGAATACCACTTGTTTTTTTTTAAAGACAAGCTACCCTTAGGCAAAATAAGATTATCTGATCAAATGTTAGATTCTATGTGTCATCAGGGGCAGGTTTCATAAATGACACTAAATATGGTTATGATCTTGAAAGGTGGGGATAATTTGAACATAAAAATTGAATTGATCCATTTAATTGCCCAAATGTGGATGAACAGAGTTCTGAGATGCCCCAGGATTTGGGGGAGTTTAACCCTCTCCCCCCATGGTCAACTGAACCAAGGATTGACCAGCGAGTTGAAAATGAGGATTATTTAGTTCCTCCCACATGCCTTGTCCACCCTGATCGCTTCAACANCCAAGGATTGACCAGCGAGTTGAAAATGAGGATTATTTAGTTCCTCCCACATGCCTTGTCCACCCTGATCGCTTCAAATGAGCTTTTTCTTCTTCTTTCTTTAGGTCATCAGAAGAACAAATGGAAGTGGAATGTGTGTGTGTGGGGGGGGGCAAGGAACAGCCTTCCAACTTTCTTTGTGAAAAGTCTCAAAAAGAATGTGAAGCATTGATCAAACCAGTGGTGGGATTCAAATTTTTTTACTGCTGGTTCTGTGGGCATGGCTTGGTGGGCATGGCAGGGGAAGGATACTGCAAAATCCCCATTCCCTCTCCACCCCATTAACCTGCCTTCCAGCTCCATTTTCCTGTGCAGGACAACCACAGAAGACCCAGCCGATCATCTGGGACTCAATGGGAGGCAGAGAATAGATGGGGCCAGGGCCAGTCAGAGGTGAGATTGGCTGGTTCTCTGAACTACTCAAAATTTCCTCTACCAGTTCTCCAGAACTGGTCAGAACCGGCTGAATACCACCTCTGGACCAAACTCATGAGCTACCTGAGCAGGAAACATTAGGAAAATGGTTGCTTTGATCAGACATTCAACTTCTGAACACCCTGAACTAGAGCAGTCAAACCTGTGGCCTATGGGCTGGATGGGTCATGCACTGGCTATGCCAATGCTTGGTGATGATGAGAGTTTGACAACCCTGCCTTAAACCAAGTACTATCTCAGCTGTGGTTGATCATTATTATCCACAATGAAGTAAAATTCAACCACCACTCTTGTTAGATTCTGACTGAAAGAGTGCCATTTTGTTCTGGGGTGTTTTTGTTTATTTTTGATTCCATACTCCATCACTTCATTTCAGAAAATATTTTGATCTGGCCCCATTAAAAACAGGCACCATGTCTGGCCAAAAGGTTTAAGAAGATCCAGCACATTGTTTCAACTGTTCTTTCCATTTTTCTTGAGACAACGAGATACAGTGCAGCAACAGTCAACCAAAAGTTTTTCATGTAGCTCTCATGTATGAAGAAAGCTTGAGCTGAAGTCTTAGAACAACAGCAACAAAAAACACAAAAGGGTTCCTTTATTCCTGTCTTCTCAACAAATAATTGTATGCTCTTTGAATGCCTAGTGCTTAAGAACAGGAATTTTGAAATTTTTTTAAAAAGATAAGATATGTGGATCAAATTGGGATTTTGGCAAATCCTCTGAGACACATGGTTTTTTTTTTCTAGAATAAAACTAACTTGGTCTGTACTTCTGAAAAATGAGTGTGAGGCCAAAATACAATCGAATGAACAATTAATCCAATTAAATATACATGACAATAAAAAAAGATGTAATTAAGCTAATCACTTCCTGTTTTAATTAGAGAAGATCCAATTGGTGACAAAGTGATGTACTTTGATGATGCTTTGAGTCAACCATCTTTTGAGATGCTCCGTGAAGCAATTCAATTAGGCAGGTCATGGTTGTCCCAAAGGTGCTTTTTCAAGAAACAACTGGACTGATTTGTCTTTGAAGAGGTTTCACTTCTCATCCAAGAAGCTTCTCTTGAGCTGAAGAAGCTTCTTGGGTGAGAAGCAAAATCTCTTCAAAGAAAAATCAGAAAGTCCAGTTGCCTCTTGAAAAAACACCTTTGGGACAACTCTCACTTTTAAAATCCAAAGCAAAGTGGACCAGTTGATTTGCTTGCTATCCCTCTCACTGTCTTATCCAGAAGCTCAAGAAGCCAAAGGAACTTCAGAGCATGTGTTCTTCATTCACAGCAACCTCCTCTGGTAGTTCCACCAAGATTTTACCTGGACCACAATTTCTTTTTCCTGGTTCACACTTCACCACCAATTTGTGGTTTCATCTTCTTAGATGATCTTCATCTTTTTCTTTGGCCATTAGCTTGATGTCTCCTTTCTGGTTCATATTTAACAGTTGAGAGTGCCTCATCACAAGAAAATCTGAATAGGTATTTAACAAGCAGTTGACATGTTAAGAGGAATATTATATGACCCTAATTCAGGTTAGCGGTAAGTTCTCAGTTAGAAGGTTTGCCATCTTCTTCTTCTTCTTCTTCTTGTTCTTCTTCTTCTTCTTTTCTTTTTCTTCTTCTTCTTCTCCTCCTCCTCCTCCTTCTCGTAATTATAATTATAATCAAAGGAACCTTGATGCAAAAGCAATGGTAATATCTAGAGTAATGTTTGGTGTAACATTACTTATAAAAGAAATTAATGAAAAAAGATTAAAACATTAAGGAAAGCAAGTGTTTGTGTGGGTTTAAAACTGATGTAAAACTGGTGAATTTCATTTAATTCTGTGAACATTGTTTTTGTTCACTGGAAAAAAGAATGTTTTCCTTCCTGGATTTATTGGTGACAAGTTAAAGAAAAAAAAGATTCTTACATCATAGCTCTAACATGTGATGGATTTATGACAAAATCTTTAATTTTATGTATCTTTTGTGACTAAAAGGGGTATCTTAATATAACAGCTGATCCTTTTTAAATCCACAATGAAACAACTTTTGGGTTTTTTTTTAATGCTGTTGTAAAACTCTTTGTATGGTATTCATAGAAAATGTTTTATTAATTGCCATATGTTTATTGATTTCTCTTTCATGTTAGTTCTTTTGTTCTTTCTTTGTAGTGGCAAAAGATCTCACCGCATCATCATTTGCAACTTATCTAAGATGTCAAAGGTGTTCTTTTGAAGTTTATTATAGATAACATATTGTACAGGCCTTTACCCTGGCATACTTACAAAAAAAATAGAAAAATATGGTGAAAAAGAAGATTATATACTTTGAAAGCTCACAAAAGAACAGGGACCATGCTAGTTAAGAAAAGGAATTTGTGGTTGGCTCCTCCTCCTCCTCCTCCTCCTCCTCCTCCTC
>BHFT01041993.1:29553-45838 GCA_004320025.1 Laticauda laticaudata | reverse complement strand
TGTGAAATATTTCTGGACTTTCTCAACTGTATTAATATCAGATACGTAATGCGGGTTCCAGGCTGATGAGCTGTATTCAAATATTGGTCTAGCAAATGTTTTGTATGCTCTAGATAGTAGTGTGATATTACCAGAGAAAAAGCTACACAACTTTAAAGGTTTAAAACTTGAAAAGTTGTATCTGTATAAGTTGATAATGCTGATATTTTTTTCATGTTTACAAATAAAGAACGTATAACATTTCCCTTAGAGGTCTGAACTCAACCGATAATTCTTAAATTTAACTCAGTATCCTCTGAGGTTTAGTCTATTTATTATAGATGCCCTTGATATACAGTTTTCCTTCTTCACTTTATTTGCCCCAAACTGCAAGACGGGTGGCATACAAACTGAACAAATAAAGAAAATAAATATCAATAAATACAATCCCATTTATTTCTTTAGAATGATAAGTGAAATTTAGTTTCCTTATGATCATTGCCTGGGTCATTACAATAAGAAACATTTCTAGAAATACGAAGTATGACTGGGACAACTTTTTTCCTTTGTAATTTTCTCCATTTTTTTGGCGTTGATGGAAAGATAAACTTGTTGCTTTTGTAAACTAGTTTCCCAGAGCCATGGAGTAAAATTGAGAGTGTTGAATTTGTGTATTTCTTTTTACAGAAAGTAGGAGTGACAGGGGCACATGATCCCCAGGTCCGCTGCCCATCAGTCATCGAGTTTGGAAAATATGAAATCCACACCTGGTATTCTTCTCCATATCCCCAAGAATATTCTAGGTAGGAACCACCTTTTACGATGTGCGGTGTGTTGCCCGCTGGAACTTTTGCCATTGCTGGAAGTAAAACTATTACATATTTATCTGATACACTCCTATTTTAACCTCCCTTAAAAACAGGGGGGGCATGCCAGATGGAGAAAGGAAATAGTAGCCAGCAGTGTAATAAAGATAAGAAAGATGCAGATAAAATTTTGGAAGGTAAAGGAAGGAATATGCTGGCAGATTTTACAACAAGCTTGTTTCCTGAATTTATTTTTCAAGAGTCCTTTTCGTAGGCGTTTTATAGGAGAGAGTAAAGAATTACATTTGAGTGTGATGGTTGGTGTATAGTTAAATCAGTAGGTTTGGTAGTATGCAATATTGAGCCTCTGGTGACTTTCCTTGTAACCCTTTTTGCACTGCTCCCTTTTGAGCTTGGAAAATACATTCCCTACTTTGTCTGCTTCTGCTTCTTCTTATTGATGGATATACAGGCAGTCCTCGACTTATGGCCACCATTGAGCCCAAAATTTATCCTGCAAAGTGAGACATTTCTTAAGTGACTTTTGCCCCATTCAGTGACTTTTCTTGCCACCATTGCTAAGTGAATCAATGCGCTTGTTAAAGTTAGTAAGACAGTTCTGTGAATCTGGCTTCCTCCATTGACTTTGCTTGTCAGAAGGTCACAAAAGGAGATGTCATGACCAACCCCGGGGAGGCTGCAGTGGTCACAAGTGTGAAAAATGACCTTAAGTTACTTTTTTCAGTGCCGTCCTAGCTTCAAACAGACACTAAATGGACTGTTGTAAATGAAGGACTGCCTGTATCATGCCGGAAGTCAGCTTAAGTAGTCTTTTGCTTAGACCTCTACAGGTCTCCATCTGCTCCAGTCTGGTCTTTGGTTTAATACTGTCCAATGAATAATTATTTAAGAGAAAACACTCTTGCTCTTGTTATTTGTTGCAAGGATGAGAACTGCAGGGATTACCGTATATACTCGCATATAAGCCGACTCTAAAACTCTTTTTTTTTTTTGTATCAAATTAGGGGGTCGGCTTATACGCGCATAAATCTGATCTCACACAAACGAACTGACATGACGCCACTTCTCAGATCACACAATACCATCGATATTACCATTCAGTCATACATACAGTCATAAAAATTGAGACTGCACTAAATAAAGTTAATTCTGACAAACTACAACTCAATTTCAATATTAATTTTAACTGTACCTCAAATAAAATGCAACATAATTACATCTAATTAAGCATATTTTTTTTTACTCTGGGCGCCTCCATTTTGCTTTTTCTATCGCCTGATCATAACACGCTGTGATTGGTTAATCATTCATGTGACTGCTTTCGTGTTTGCGATCATTACGTGCAACATCAGATTCTTTACTTACCGGGTAATTAATATTGTTTCCTACACAAATGCTTTGATAATGAACCTTCATCAGTGCATTCATATTGATACTCTTTTGTTATTAGCCCAAACAACACACCATGGTATTTGGCGGTCGGCTTATATACGAGTTTTTGCAAAATTCCTCATTTGGGGGCAGTTTTTTAAGGGTCGGCTTATACACGAGATCGGCTTATATGCGAGTATATATGGTATATTGCTTAGCTCTTTGAAAGTTACTTTAGCTATATAGAAGAATATAACTTTATTACAGTCATACACCAGCAATAGACATCACTATTTACAATAGATATCAGAAATACTGACACATTATAATACATTAATAGTGGATAAAAATATCTGTTAAGAAAATACATGTTCTCAAACAATTAGGGGCACTCCCTGGTTTATATAAGTGGAGAGCCAATGTATGTGTGTAAATATCATTTTCCAAAGATTGTTCTATCTCCAAAAATTGTCACAAATTGACAGCTAAAATTCTGTAACCAATTTTTTTCTAGTAGACATTGCAGCAACACCTTTAGCTATATATGTGTGTTTTTCTTTAATAAACATATAACACTCAGTGTCCATATGAACAGCGTGTTGTCTAAGCGCAGTTAGTTTTGAACAACAAAAAGTGAATAAGCATAATGATAATCCCATATGTATCATTGATAATAATCACATAATAATAGTAACATTGGCTTATCCATACCAGGAAGCTTTCCTTATATAATTAATCATTCTTTTGGTCTCTTTAATTTCTAACCCCTGTTTCTATTAGTTAGCCATTGCTAAACAGGTGCCATGCTAAAAAGTATTCAGTTTCTTCCTTCTCCTTTATTTTTAGTATTAATCTGTCCATCTCTGTGCATTCTAATATTTTTTATTGTACTTTTGTCTAAAGAGATCTCTTTATTTTTCCATTGTTCTGCAAAGACAATTCTTGCTGCTATTAACACATGTAAAATTAAATATGTAGTCCCTTTATTATATTGTTCTGGTAAATACCCCCCAAAATATTTCAAGTTTAAAATTAACATGTTAGTTTATTATTTTTTCTGTGTATGTATTTTGGTTCAGTATTTTTTTTTGCCTTTTTTCTTTAATTCTGAGTGGGTATTAACTGGTTTGTATTTTTTTCAGGTTGCCCAAGTTGTACATTTGTGAATTCTGTCTCAAATACATGAAAAGCAGAACTATTCTCCAGCAGCACACAAAGAAATGTGGTTGGTTTCATCCCCCAGCCAATGAAATATACAGAAAGAGTAATGTTTCAGTTTTTGAGGTAAATTTCAACAGCTCTTAACTGCTGTTTGTCCCAATAAAACAGGCAACATAGTTCACAATGAATTTTCACAGCAAGTTCTGAACCAAAGAATAGGAACTAGCTCTAGAACACAGAAATATTAATTTGAATAGTCTCTGGGTATGTTGTTTGCAGAGTCCTGGGCAGCCAGCAATTTTTAGTAAAGGTACAGTGGGTGAGAATTTGGTTTGTGCCCAGATGTTTCTGCTGTAAATTTCTGTCTTCTACATTGGCTTTTTAAATACCATTTCCAAAAAGAGTTCTGTTTCATGATTTAGGAGTAGTAGTGTTTTAGGTACTCTTTAAATAAGGTTATAAATTCTTGCACATATAAACAAAGCTAAGTGGTTGCTAAGCTTCATGATTTTGGGTTGCCTTGAGGGGGGAGGGCAAAGGTCAGAGTAGTGATGTTTTTCCAACTGCTCTCTTAATGCTTTCAAAAATGGATGTTTTCCCTGTTTGCTCCAATGTTATTTGCCCAGGATGTCGTATTCCATTGTGGTTTTCTGATGGGGATACAGTCAATTAATCTACTTCTCACTTTTAAGGTGGATGGCAACGTCAGTACTATTTACTGCCAGAACTTATGTCTATTGGCAAAACTCTTCCTGGACCATAAGACTCTGTACTATGACGTGGAGCCATTTCTTTTTTATGTGCTGACGCAAAACGATATGAAGGGCTGTCACCTCGTCGGCTACTTCTCCAAGGTGAGGGTGCAGACATTGAAACCTGGGTTTTGATGTGTGGGAATCCTGAAAGGGTGTGTCCTCAAAGTCGCCAAGGAATGAACTGAGTTTGAAGGGGACTTTAGTTTCATTTTGCAACCCTGGGCGTTGGTTCTTTTCTGACCCTCTCAACAGAAGGAAATAAGCTTCTGTAGTGTAAAAAAACTACTATAGAATGTGGACTTTGGAAATCCATTTAAATGATGCTAGGATGTATAGGAACAGCCATTTCCTTAGCTGAATATTTCAGTTTTTACATGCCGTGTGTGTGTGTGTGTGTGTGTGTGTGTGTGTGTGTCACACACACACACACAATGTATGTATGTATGTATGTATGTATGTATGTATGTATGTATGTATGTATGGTATTCAGCTTTGTTTGGTTATTTTCCCATCATCAGGCTTCTGGCAGATGAGATTCTGCTGAAATGCCCAACACCACTTCTGAAACTATGGCATAATTTGTGCAAAAAAATAATTTTTCCTTCCCCTATCTCTGGCTTTTTTCTTTTGCAGTCGCATTAAGCCTCCTGTGCTGATTCTTTATCCCTGAAAATTACCTTTGAAATTAGTTGTAAACTGCATTCTAGTGGCTATAATTGGGCTGGTGTTTTCAGTGTGTGAATTCAAAGTGATTTCGCAGTCATTCTTCCAAAAGTCTGCTGGATTTTTAACTACTGGAGGGACTTCTGAAGCAGTGGGTGCATTCTTTCCCTATCCCTTTTAAAACTCTGTCTAGACAAATCCAGGGAACTGAAGCAGTTAACATGCCTGGCTTTCTCTTCATCCTGCCTTGAAACAGAGTGTATCCTCCCAGGAGCGTGAATTCCAGCTTCAGCAGTTCTAAAGGGAGGTTTTAAATCACTTCCTCATCCCTTGGGTAGCGAAGAGTACAGCTAGTTGGTGAAGTAAACATTCATTGTTAGTGCTGCTCCTCAAATCAGATGCTGATCTCATTGCAAAGCTTTTGTTTTGCGCCCCTGAAAAAAAAGACACACAGACACAGAACATGGCCTTCGTATTCCTCCTGCATAGATGGGGTTCAGGCGTGAAGGGTTAAGGCTGGCCTTTTGCAGAAGCTGTTTTGTGGGAGAAGAAATTTTCCAGGATGGGTGTGTGTGTGAGTGTGTGTGTGTAGAGGAGGAAATAACCATGCTGTGTAGTTTAGCTAGCCTGCTTACAGAATGGGGGGGGGGTGTATGCCTGCTGGATGGTAGTTCTGCCGTAAGGTCCTAAATCCTCTGTTTCTTTGGGAGGTGCTGCAGATCTTCAGTTTCCACTCTGCAAGGCAAGGCAAGAAGTGTGTGTGTGTGTGTGTGTGTGTGAGAGAGAGAGAGAGAGAGATTTTGATTGATTCATGATAACAAGGCAGTGTTGAATAGGTTAAAAACATCATCAGAGAAAAGAAGACCTAGGAATCAAGGCAGAGCTTAAATACAATAGTGGCATTTCGGGAAATACAAAAACATTCAAACAGCTACTGTTCAAATGGTTCACAAATTGCCCCAGAAATGCTGTTTTCCAGAAGGACAGCAGGGGCAGAGGTGTGTGTGTGTGTGTGTCCAAATTGGTTTGAGGGGAATTGTTACTCCAAAGGGGAGAAGCAACAACATGAACAGCACAGCTCCTGGTTCCCACAAGGTGGCATTATTTTATCGATGGGCCTGAAGTATGCCCACCATGCCAGGTCTCATAGGACAGACTGGCAGACTGGCATAATGCTGAGGGTACTTACATTTGTGCTGTTTAGCTTCCTTCGGGTATTATCCCACGTCATTGTAGTTCTGTTAAAGTTGTAGCAACGTTTCAGCAGAATCTCATCTGCCATCATCAGGCTTCTGTATAGAGTTTGTATGTGGGTCAGGGTCTCACAGCAGTTGGTTTTAAATTTGAGGCTAGCCTATTGTGGCAGAATGTATATATATATAAGCAAAATACCCCTCACGCATTATCACAAAATCTCCAGAACTTTAAAGCCTACAAATTTGAAATTTGGCATGTATTTGTATTTTGGCATGTATTTGGCATGTATCTTGGCTTCTAGGTGCTCACTAAGAAAGGATTTTTCCAAATGACCATCACAGCATTTAGAGTATTTCCTATATTATTAATAGTAACATGCTCTGATGCTAAGGAATTCTACTCCCCCTCCCCATCTGAAAAGAAATCTCTTCCAAATGTAAAACACAAGCAGAGGAGAAGCATTTCAGTTTCAGTTTCAGAGCACCAAGCAGCTTTAGTACAGAACAGTTGAGCTAAGCCACGCCCAGGCTCTTTGCTGTCTCCTTGCTCACACAGCAGATACTCTTTCAGTTTCCAAACAGCCCTCAACTCTCTCACACACTGACAGGGCGCTCGCCAGATGAATACCGATGGAGGGTGGTAGGCAGAGGCACAATTTCCCCCTCCTTATTTTCCTCCCCAAAAACTAAGCCCGACCACATAGTTTCATTGCGAAACACGAGTATCCAGCTAGTAAATGCTTAAATAAAATATAGGGGTTTTTTTGGGGGGGTGGGGGGAAGCTTCTATGATCAGACTCAAGCCATCATTTTGAAAAGAGAGCCAACTGAACAAAACGGTCCCCTCTTCGAAGGGCATACAGTTTGCCCTCAACTTAGGACCACAGTTGAGCCCTCCCCCAAAGTTCCGTTGCTAAGCGATGCATTGGTGAAGTGAGTTTTGCCCCATTTTATGACTTTTCTTGCCATTGTTGTTAAGTGAATACCGCAGTTATTCAGTCAGAGGCACAGTCCTTCCCCCCAACTGAGTTTGGTTATCAGGAGGTGGCAAATTTGAATTTGGATCATGTGACTAGGGGGATGCTGCAACGGTCTTGGGAGTCCCAATAAGTCACTTTTTTTCAGTGCTGTTGTAACTTCAAGCAGTCGCTCAACAAACTGTTGTAGGTCGAGGACTCCCCTTGATTTATTTTCATTACATTTACTCTTCCCTTACAGACACTTGGGTGGTTTGTTATTAATATCCTCATTTATCTGCTCAGTAGCTTGAGAGAGTCATGCCTGTCGAACAAGATATTTTCCTGGTAATAAATACTCTGGGGTATATCCTAGAATCCAAACAATATAAACATTTCCCAGATTTTCTCTCCCCTTTTAAGTGGGGAGGGTTGTGCAAGCCTTTCTGTTTTGGAGAGTTGCAAAGAAGCAAGATCCTTGAGGGAGGGAGAGCCAGAGTCATTTGGATTAAACATTGCTGGATTTCAGGAACCAAACCATCTTTTTTTCCCCAACCCCACCCTTCCCAAATAATTAGAGACTTGCTGTTGTTCTTCCACCGGAGATGTGTTTTTCACCTGATTTTCTCCTGACTCCCTGATGGAATTACAGCTGTGTCTTTGGCTTGAATATTCCCCTCTGTATTAATTATTGCCCTAAAGAACTCTTCTGTGTCACAAGGCCGTGCTTTTAATAACTGGATTCTCCCCCCCCCCTTTCTTTTCTCTTTTTTTCTAGGAGAAGCACTGCCAGCAGAAATACAATGTCTCCTGCATCATGATTCTTCCCCAGTACCAACGCAGGGGCTATGGCAGATTCCTCATTGACTTCAGTAAGGCCCCTTCTTATTTTATATTTTTCTGGGTTGTTTTTTTTTTTTTTTAAATTTTCCCCTGCTCTAACTTGGCTTTACGGTTTATAGAGGGTACAATTCTCCTTCAACTGATTTGGCTGGATGTGACTTCAAAATGATTCTTTACCTGAATCAGCTATATTTTGCAAATCCAGGAAACCTTTGCTCCCTACCTCTTAACTCTTTTTTGTGCAAGTTAATCTTTTATTTGTTTTTTGTATTTGTGTCTTACATCATCACCTTCCTTTTTTCTCCTCCGTTGCATGACCATTTAGCAATCTTAAATTAACAATCCTGTTTTAAATCTGAATCTTGTTTTTATCCAGAAGTCCATTACGGTAAATTGTTGCTAATTTAGATCATAGTGATATAATACCGCAGTAGCTCAGTGGTTAAGATGCTGGGCTTGTTGTCTGAAAAGCCAGCAGCAGCCCAGGTTCGAGACTCGAGCGCCACATGATGGGGTGAACTCTCATCCTCATCCCATCTCCTGCCCACCTAGAAGTTTGAAAGCATGCAAACGTGAGTAGAAAATGAAAAGGAAGCTCAGGACCATATTTGTTGGAAATATAAGGAAGAGGGCTTCATCTTGCGGTGGATCGATTGTGGCTAAGAGGAGGAGGAGAAGAGAAGGAAGAAGAAGAAGAAAGAAGAGGAGGAGGAGGAAGATGAAGAAGTAGAAGAAGGAAGAAGAAGGAAGAAGAGGTGGAAGAAGAAGTAGAAGAAGGAAGAAGAAGAAGAAGAAAAGGAAGAGGAAGAAGGAAGAAGAAGGTAGGAGAGGAGGAGGAAGTAATAGGAAAAAGAAGGAAGAGGAGGAAGAAGAAGGAAAGAGGAGGAGGAGGAAGAAAAACAGGGAGAGGAAGAAGAAGAAAAAAAGAAAGAATAAATATGTCTTTCCGTGACATCATGCTGGCCACATGACCATGGAAACATCTTTGGACAGCGCTAGCTGAATGGCCTTGAAACAAAGATGAGCATCACCCCCTATAGTCAGCAACAACTAGCCAAGTAAAATCCACAGGGACTTCTTTACCTTTACTTTATGTAGTAGTGGTGCTGTTACACCTCTATTTAGGTCCATCGGCCTTGGGGACTGGGATGGCTTGCTTGAATCTCACAAGGGAGCATGAGGGGCAGCCAGTGGCTATCTGGAGATGCCCTATGTTGCGTGATAGGTTCCAGCCAAATAAGCAAGCAAGCAAAGGTTTCCTGCCCAATCATGTCCGTCTCTAGGGGGTGGTGCTCATCTCCATTTCTGAGCCAGGGGGACCATGTAAGTCATGTGACTATACCCCGAGGTGCAGAGACCGCTGCTGCCTTCCCTCTGAAGTGGTATCTATTTGTTCACTGGCTGGAGAATTCTTTGGAGTTGAAGTCTACAAGCCTTTAAAGGTGCTAAGGTTGGACATCCCTGCTCTAGATCCTTTGATTTGTCCTAAGTTTGGATTATTCCAGTTTGCAAAGGGAGAATCGGTGGAAATTCTGTGATTCTGCCTTAAAACCATAACTTATAGAGCAAAGAGGTGAATTTAGAGTCGTAAACGACTGCTGTGCATAGGAAAAATAGAGGTGTATTTCTGTACCAATCTGAAAGTTCAGGCAGTGCTGGGGAAGAGACCTCAGCATTATTTGAGAAAGAGGAAGTGCTCTGGTTATTCTTTTTAGTTGCTCTTAAAGATTAGAAAATCTGATACATGCAGATTGTTTTAGGTTTTTTTTTTAAGAATCTTGAATTGTGCATGGAAGTCAAATAAGTTGGTTAGCAACTGACAGGAAATATAAAGCAATGCAGTGCTTTCTGGAGAGGAAGAGAAGTCCCATTTTCAAAGCCAAACTAAGTACCTCTTTACTCATTTTCCCCTTCATCTTTAAATGAGAAGATGCTCATTTGGGCAGGCAGCTTCCTATGTCATGGAAAGTGAGCTGCGCACATGATGTGGCCTAAAGGGATGCTGACATTTCCGTCCTCATTAACTGAAACTGAACTCCATGCGCTGATAGCAATTTCTAGCTGGAGTTCCAGTTCTTCTCACCTTCTTTAAGTAATTGCTTGTGTACCACCCACCTTGTTGCTGTCTGGTGTATTTGAAAAGCTCAGTGATCGCTCCTGAATCCCAGGCCTTTAGATGAGTTTCTGAATTGACTTCATTATCAGCTTGCTGAAGGTGAAGTGTGAGTTGAAGGCTGGGGAGGAAAACCCTCTCAATCATGAGAGCTTCTTTGTATTAATTGTAGAACATTGATGACTGGAATTTAATTTTTATAAAGCCAGGGCGTGTAATGAATTACAATTCCCTGACTTTAAGGTGAAAAATCATTCTAATTAGCTTCGTTGATTTGGTCAATTCTTGATCATAGGAGGCCTTGACACTACCAATATACAGGTAGTCAGTCCTTGACTTATTGAGCCCAAAATTTCTGTTACTACGTGAGACATTTGTTAAGAGGATTTAGTCTCATTTTATGACCTTTCTTGCCAAAGTTCGTAATTGAATCACTGCAGTTCTTAAATTAGGGACACAGTTGTTAAGTTAAGTTAAGCTTAGAATAGAGTTGGAAGGGACCTTGGAGGTCTTCTAATCCAGCCCCCTGCTTAGGTAGGAAACCCTATACCATTTCAGACAAGTGGCTGTCCAGCCTCTGGCTTCCCCTTTGACTGGTTGCAAAAGGTGATCACACGATTCCAGGACACTACAGCCGTCATAAATACGAGCCAGTTGCCAAGCGTCCGAATTTGGAACACATGGCCATGGGGATGATGCAAAAGTCCATAAGTGTGAAAAATTGTCATAAGTCATTTTCTCCCCAGTGCTGTTGTAATTTTGAACCATCACTAAATGAATTGTTGTAAGTCGAGGACAACCAGTAAGGTGAAAAACCAAGCAGCTGCCAGCCCTTATTTGTTTCTATAAACATTTATATTTCTTATATTGAGCACTTGACTACTGTAACATTCTAGACAGAGGGCTGCCCTTTGGAACTTTAAAAAGCAGCTACTGGCACTTAAGCATACAAACCTGTAGCTTGCCTACCAAATCACCAAGGGAGCATACCTTAAGGCAGGGGTGATAGCAACTTTATGACTTACAGACTTCAACTCCCATAATTCTTGAGCCAGCATGTCTGGTTCAGGAATTCTGGGAGTTGAAATCCAAAAGTCTTAAATTGGCCAAGTCTGCAGATCCTTGCCCTAAAGGGGTTGGACAAATAAGATGGTTTAGAGACCCCTGCCCTAAGGTGGTTTGACAAAATAAGTATTTTACAACAGGTTGCAGACCAGCACGTTTACCATGACATATATCTTTGTGGAATGCAGCTCACACCATTGGTTGGGTAAAAAAATCTCAACAAGCACCAATAAAGGCAATAAAATGATGTAATATTTGAAAATGGGTCTTGAGTCCTCTTCTTACAAGTTGAGGATGAACCGTGAGTTCAAACTCTTCACGCAATGAGGTAAACGGAGTGGTAGATGCTTCTTTTGGGAGTAGAGGCAGATGGCAGTTGGCTTTGTTTTGGGGAAACTTCTAAAGTATCCACTTTTAGAAGTAAGACCCCCTCCCCCATTTTTTTTTAGGTGCCTTTTTGTCCTACAGAGAATAGTGCTTTCTCTCAGTTGGTCAATGCATACAAAAGATGCACTGAGAAAAAAATGAAGGGAACACAGGGTTTAATAGAACTTAAAGGGGTAAAAAGTAATTCTATCGTAGCATATTAAAAGTTAAGCCACTGTCTCTGTCTTGAGGTGGCTGATAGACAGGATAGAATGTGTTGTAAAAGAGGGAGAATAGATCCCCTCTTGCATTTTGTTGGTAGGCTGTTAAACAGCACAGGGAATATACTGTATGTCCCCTAGTGGCCATGAACTCAACTCAGATGCAGAAATGCATTTATATTTTAACACTAAGCAGTTGGAAGGGACCTTCCAATCATCAAAATCTTTTAATGACCCTATAATCCCTTGCGGAGTTGAGTCTGGGCAACTGAATGGAGCGGAGTGTTTATTGGCCGGATGCCCTTCCTGTTTCCAATGCGGAGTTTTATTAAGCAGATACAATCCCATTATGCCCAGAGGGAGAAATACCTGCTTCTACCTAGGATTGAACTCACAACCTTCTTATTGTGAGACGAGAGCTCCAGCTCTAGGCCATAGCACCACTCTTGGAAGGGACCTTCCAATGTGTGTTTATAATCTACCTGGACTTCATTCTCCAGCGTTTCCTTCGGTAGAACTGGTGCCAAAGCCCTTCTCTGCCTTGGAAGAATTACTTGTGTTCCTTGAAAATTGAGATTTTGGTTAAAGGGGGTCCATATTACTTTGGTTTTCACATGTCCGTCCATTTGCTGAAAAATCTCAGCTCTTTATGAAAATCCCTTTTGATGTCTGGCTCCCTTTCTTGACGAAACTGTGGAGAAGGTGGCATTTACTACTACATATTAGATTTCCACCCCATTTTTTGTACAGGAGCTGAAGGCAAGCTCCCTCAGATAGATGTTCATAAGGTCCAGAGTAACAACTTGTTGGTTGTAACAATTTGTTTTGTGAATTTCCCCCCCCCCACCAAGAGATGTCACTAGTGGTGTTTCAGGGTCCCTTAAAAGGTAAAGCTTCCTCTGCACATATGTGCTAGTTGTTTCCAGCTCTAGGGGGCGGTACTCATCTCCATGGCAAAGCCGAGGAAGAGCCAGCGCTGTCCGAACACGTCTCCGTGGTCATGGGGCCAGCAGGACTAAACACCAAAGGTGCACAGAACGCTGTTACCTTCCCACCAAAGTGGTGCCAGAGTATATTCATGAACTGGAATAGAGCTTACTAACAAAGTCAGCCAGTGAGAGCTGAATTGAAGGCTGAAACTTAAAAGAGAGAATCTGGGCGTGGTTTATCTCTGTTCTGTGCTCAGCTCCAAAGTGAAGAGAAACTACATTGCTTGTCTGCTGAAGTTGAGTTGCTGTTAAGCTCTGAACCTGTCTGCTTCTATTTGAGTTTGCTCCATGTTGAAGAAATCTACAACTGGTCTTATAAAATTTACTTGTGTTTATAAAGAAGTTAAATGAAGCCTCAGCCATCTGTGTTTACTTTTCTGGCGCTGAATTTATGCTGCAGTACTCTGAACAAGTGGTCCCTATTTTTCTACTTGCATTTTTTTTTTTAACATGCTTTCGGAACTGCTGGGTTGGCAGAAGCTGGGACAAGGAACGGGAACTCACTCCATTATGCGGCACTGGGGATTCGAACCGCTGACCTGCCAACCTTCCTGATTGACAAGCTCAGCCTCTTAGCTGCTCCCAACTCTTGAGAAACCTGAGAAGAGTTGGGTGTGTCCCAAACCTGGTCCTGAGCCCTTTCTGCTATTTCCTAGGTTATCTCCTCTCAAAACGTGAAGGCCAGGCAGGATCCCCAGAGAAGCCACTGTCTGATTTGGGTCGTCTTTCCTACATGGCATACTGGAAAAGTGTAATCTTAGAGTGCCTTTATCACCAAAACGACAAGCAGATCAGCATCAAGAAGTTAAGCAAACTGACTGGCATCTGTCCTCAAGACATCACCTCGACTCTCCATCACCTGCGCATGCTTGATTTCCGTAACGATCAGTGAGTATCTTATTTCCTTCTCTCACGGAATCCGGTGACTCAGGAAGCGGCAGGATTATGCTCAGGGCTGATTCTGTAGATGCAAAAATCCCCCCAAAATGCTTTTAAAAAAAAAAAAAAAACCCATCTTTCTAGCCCTTGTGCTATCAGCCCTTGTGCTTGAGAGGGTTGTTTTTCCCCCCTTCAATCTCAGAAGTCAGGGTGAATTTAGAGAGCCAGAGAAGCGACTGAGGGGATAAAATAGGAATGGAGAGGCTAGAATAGAATTAGAATTGCAGAGTTGGGAGGGACCTTGGAGGTCTTCTAGTCCAACCTCTTGCTTCGGCAGGAAACCCTATAGTATTTCAGATAAATGGTTGTCCAATCTCTTCTTAAAAACTTCCAGTGTTGGAGCATTCACAACTTCTGGAGGCAAGTTGTTCCACTGATCAGTTGTTCCCACTGTCAGGAAATTTCTCCTGAGTTTTAAGTTGCTTCTCTTCTGGATTAATTTCCACCCATTGCTTCCTGTCCTGCCTTCAGGTGCTTTGCAGAATATCTTGACTCCCTCTGCTCTGTGGCAGCCCCTGAGATATTGGATCACTGCTATCATGTCTCCCCTTGTCCTTCTTTTCATCAAACTAGACATAAGTAGTTCCAGCAACCGCTCTTCATATGGGTTGATGCATTTTATGAGCCCAACCAATGTGGCTAATTCCGTCTCAAGAGTCTCTCTGACATTTTGAAGGCCACAAGCTTAGAGCGGTGAGCAATTGCTGCACTGCTTAGTAGCAAATGCTTAGTAATGTACCTCTCCTCTGGGTCTTCCAGTTGCCTTTTTTTCTGCCTACATTTCCATGTTTGAGACATGAACTTGATGCCATGTGACTGAAGCTGCCCATCCTTTTCTCCTTCCTCAGATTTGTGATTGTTCGACGGGAAAAACTTATCCAAGACCACATGGCAAAGCTGAAACTGAACACCCGGCCTGTAGTCGTGGACCCAGAATGTCTGCGCTGGACCCCGGTCATCGTCTCAAACTCGGTGGTTTCAGAGGATGAAGAGGATGATCCCGAAGAGACAGAAATTGAGGTCCCACAGCAGTTGCGGGAGAGAGACATTGAGGTCAGAATGCGAGGCACTTATGCATTACTAGCTGGATATCCATGTTTCGCTACAAAAGCATGTGGTCGGGTTGAGTTTTTGGGGAGGAAAATAAGGGGGAAAAATTGTGCCTCTGCCTACCAGCATCCACCACTATTCATCTGGCTAGCGTCCTGTCAATGTGTGAGAGAGTTGAGGGCTGTTTGAAAACTGAAAGAGTATTTGCTGTGTGAGCAAGAAGGAGACAGCAAGGAGCCTGGGCGTGGCTTAGCTCAACTGCTTTGTACTAAAGCTGCTTGGTGCTCTGAAACTGAAACTCCTCTCCTCTGCTTGTGTTTTACATTTGGAACAAATTTCTTTCCAGGTGGGGAGAGGGAGTAGAACTCCTTAGCATTAGAGCGTGTTAATAATCATAATATATGAAATACTAATGCTCTGATGGTCATTTTGAAAAATCCTTTCTTAGGCTTCTAGGATTTCCCTAGAAGCCAAGAGGAACATATGGGGCAAATTTCAAGTTTGTAAGCTTGACAGTTGTGGAGATTTTGTGATTATGCATGAGCAGTCTTTCACTTTTATATACTGTATATAGATGATAAATTGTGAAGTAGTCTAGAATCACAGAATAACACAGTTTATGGAAGTCTTCTAGTCCAACATACTCTTCAAGAAGGAGACCCTGTGCAGTCCCAGACAAATGGTTGTCCAATGTCTTCTTAAAAACCTCCAGTGATGGTGCACCCACAACTTCAGGACACAATCTATTCCACTGTTTAATTGTTCTCATGCTCAGGAAGTTTTTCCTTACTTCTAGGTTAAATCTTTCTTTAATTATCTTCCCTCCATTATTTCTTGTCCTGCCCTTAGATGCTTTGGAAAATATATTAACTTCCAGCTTCTAGAATTCCCTAGTTGGCATGCTGACTGAAGAATTCTGAGACTGAAGTCCGTATATCCATATGCAATGAAGAAATTGAGCCTGTAGAGATTCTCAGTCCTCCAGGTCATGGTTGTCACAAAGGTGCTTTTTTCAGGAGGCAGCTGGACTTTCTTGATTTTTCTTTGAAGATATTTCACTTCTCCAAGAAGCTTCTTCAGCTCTGATTGGATGGTGGGGAATGGTAGCATTTATATTCCTTGCAGACAGCTGGTCATTTGCATCCTTTTAAAGGGTTGTTGAGGCCACTTGGAGGTTTATCTGTGCTCTCAGGGTCACCTGAATAGGGTAAAAAGTTCCTGTAGGCTGCATTACTCCATTAGCACTACTTGGGTGACTCTGAGGACACAGATAAACCTCCAAGTGGCCTCAACAACCTCCTAAAAAGATGCAAATGACCAGCGGTCTGCAAGGAATATAAATCCTACCATTTCCCACCATCCAGTCAGAGCTGAAGAAGCTTCTTGGAGGAGAAGCGAAACATCTTCAAAGAAAAACCAATAAAGTCCAGTTGCCTCCTGAAAAAAGCCCCTTTGGGACAAAGTGAGATATAGTGGTCTAGCAGTTCAGGCTATTGGAAAGAGGCCTCACCCTTTTTCAAAAATCTGCCTGGAAGCAAAGCACATTCCCTATTTCTTCGCCCTTCAAGCTCACTTCCTTTGCTTACCTCTTGAAGGGCGTTGAAAGTCTCCCCTCACTCAGCCTGGTCCTGCCATGCCTCCAGTGGCTTCAGTCACCAATATCATAAGCACGTTTTAATTATTTTTTTTTTAAAAAGGATCCCAACTCTACCAGTCTCAGGACCTTTGTTGTTTTTTATTTTTATGCCAACCAGAAAAATAATTAATTTCTTTTTATACCCCCTCCATCCT